>CM065690.1:59687833-59715333 GCA_017654935.2 Phymorhynchus buccinoides | reverse complement strand
CATGATCTCTCTGGTCTCTTGGGGAGGAAAAGTGGCATCATAGTTAAGGCGTTCGTCTGCCATTTCATTGCGCGAGTGATCCGGGTACGAATTGGGATCCGGGCCCCGTCCTTTCCTTCCAGTTCGACGTGAACATGGAACATTACGCCGAGTCCTTTGGATGGGGACTTAAACCAAGTCTGACCCGTGCGTTGTACGCAACTAAAACTCCCAGGACAGCTTAAAGTCAGTAAGAGCAGGGAGAAATCCCGCTGTCTGGTATGTACTAAACTCATAGTTAGTTTTCTCGAGTTCACTACCCCCCCCCCCCCCCCCCCAAAGAAAAAAGAAAAGAAAAAAAGAGTATCGCTGCAGATGGGAGCAGCCCGATGTTCACAGGCTAGAAATAATAGAAAATACAACATTCAAAGCACACAAGACAAGTAAGTGTTACAACACGAATCCTGTCCATGGCTATAACTCTCTGAGATTCACTATTAAGGTTACATCCATTTTTTGAAAGTTAATTTTATCGTGCAGAAATCAGGCTAGTCATTAAAAAACAACAGCACGAAAACGTGTCAAGCGTAAGTCTTTATTATCTTAGGAGAAGCGGATACACTCTAGAAAGTTGATTATGTATGTGTTTTCGAAGTACAGCAATGATCGTGGCACGATTTTGTATACTTATTTTGTACGAAAGATTGCCCGGGTTTTTCCCCCAAGCCAGTCATCGCCCAGACGACCGTAACCATATTGTGAAAGTGCTCATTAATTATTCATCTGGGAAATATATTCTTCTCTTCTTCTTCTTCTGCATTCTGAGGTCATATGGGCATAATGGGTGAGGTACGCATGTGTCCGGTTTTCAGCTTTCACTTGTCTCCCCACTGCATTTAGCCGACGCATTCCGATTTCGGGAGAACTCAAAAGTAAAAAAATGTTTTGGATGTTTTTTAAAAGGCAGGAGAATGAGCCAGTGGGGAGAATGGCAGAAACAAAGTAGATAACAAGAAGAAGAAGACAAGGCAGAGTCAAAGAAATAACTAAAAGAAATTCACATAACTTCCAGAAGGTGGGGGACTATTTGTACTGAAAGATCCCCCAGTATCTCCACTAGGGAAGAAAGAATCTCTGATATGTATTTGTTTTGTGAAATAACAACCTTGAAGGAACAAGTGTATTCGTTTTCTCTTTTCTGCTACTCATCTCCTCATTTTCATTTACATCGGTTATAAGGAACTAAATCGCCCAAAATTCCTTATAACCAACTTTCGGATATAAGAAACGTCGGTTATAAGGAAGAAAAAAATGTGTCCCGCCACTTCCTTATAATCGGAGTTTGCAGTAATTGAGAATGCAAAACACTGGGAAAGTTACCCCCATAGAAATGAAGAAACAATAAGGAAGAAATTCTGCATGGAAAGTTTGATTCAGATTAAATCGAAAAGTTCGCAAAGGATTTACTTTTAGACAATGGTCCAGTGATTCTGATAAAAAACACCCCCCCCCCCCCCCCCCCCCCCCCCCCCCCCCCCCCCCCCCCACCCCCCCCCCCCCCCCCCCCACGCACACAAGGAAAAACACAGCAACAAACAAACATAAACCCGCTGCAATGCCGATGTGAACCTTCCTGCCCAATGGCCAGAAAGTGGCACCACAGACATTCTCTCTGGTGACACATACAGTCAGCCTAAAAAATAATACCAACCATTTTCGTATCCGAATGACAACCCCCTTCACTAAATTCCATCAAAATCCATTTAGCGTTGTCATAGTTATCTGCAGACAGACACACAATGGCTACATCCTAACTTGCATGTTAACGAAGGTAGGCCCTCATACAGACATTGCTCACTGCCATCTAATCTTGGTAATAGAGAGGGGACAGCGTGACACGGGAGAGAGAGAGAGAGAGAGAGAGAGAGAGAGAGAGAGAGAGAGAGAGAGAGAGAGAGAGAGAGAGAGAGAGAGAGAGAGAGAGAGAGAGAGAGAGAGAGAGAGTCAACACGGGCTTAATACACTTGCCTTAACCCAATAAACAATGTTCGAGGAAACCAAGTCGCGTGCATAGGAAGCGCGTCATCTTGTAAGATGACGTCATTGCGTACACACACGCGTGCGCACATAGGCGCGCGCGCACACACACATACTGACAGACAAACACATGCATTTTGAGTAAATACACTTTGCGACTCTGGTGTGTTCATGATAAGCGTAGTTCCTTCTCAGAGTCCGACTCTGGTGTGTTCATGATAAGCGTAGTTCCTTCTCAGAGTCCGACTCTGGTGTGTTCGTGGTAAGCGTAGTTCCTTCTCAGAGTCCGACTCTGGTGTGTTCGTGGTAAGCGTAGTTCCTTCTCAGAATCCGACTCTGGTGTGTTCATGATAAGCGTAGTTCCTTCTCAGAGTCCGACTCTGGTGTGTTCATGATAAGCGTAGTTCCTTCTCAGAGTCCGACTCTGGTGTGTTCATGATAAGCGTAGTTCCTTCTCAGAGTCCGACTCTGGTGTGTTCATGATAAGCGTAGTTCCTTCTCAGAGTCCGACTCTGGTGTGTTCATGATAAGCGTAGTTCCTTCTCAGAGTCCGACTCTGGTGTGTTCGTGATAAGCGTAGTTCCTTCTCAGAGTCCGACTCTGGTGTGTTCATGATAAGCGTAGTTCCTTCTCAGAGTCCGACTCTGGTGTGTTCATGATAAGCGTAGTTCCTTCTCAGAGTCCGACTCTGGTGTGTTCATGATAAGCGTAGTTCCTTCTCAGAGTCCGACTCTGGTGTGTTCATGGTAAGCGTAGTTCCTTCTCAGAGTCCGACTCTGGTGTGTTCATGGTAAACGTAGTTCCTTCTCAGAGTCCGACTCTGGTGTGTTCATGGTAAGCGTAGTTCCTTCTCAGAGTCCGACTCTGGTGTGTTCATGGTAAACGTAGTTCCTTCTCAGAGTCCGACTCTGGTGTGTTCATGGTAAACGTAGTTCCTTCTCAGAGTCCGACTCTGGTGTGTTCATGATAAGCGTAGTTCCTTCTCAGAGTCCGACTCTGGTGTGTTCATGATAAGCGTAGTTCCTTCTCAGAGTCCGACTCTGGTGTGTTCATGGTAAGCGTAGTTCCTTCTCAGAGTCCGACTCTGGTGTGTTCATGGTAAACGTAGTTCCTTCTCAGAGTCCGACTCTGGTGTGTTCATGGTAAACGTAGTTCCTTCTCAGAGTCCGACTCTGGTGTGTTCATGGTAAACGTAGTTCCTTCTCAGAGTCCGACTCTGGTGTGTTCATGATAAGCGTAGTTCCTTCTCAGAGTCCGACTCTGGTGTGTTCATGGTAAACGTAGTTCCTTCTCAGAGTCCGACTCTGGTGTGTTCATGGTAAACGTAGTTCCTTCTCAGAGTCCGACTCTGGTGTGTTCATGGTAAGTGTAGTTCCTTCTCAGAGTCCGACTCTGGTGTGTTCATGATAAGCGTAGTTCCTTCTCAGAGTCCGACTCTGGTGTGTTCATGGTAAACGTAGTTCCTTCTCAGAGTCCGACTCTGGTGTGTTCATGGTAAACGTAGTTCCTTCTCAGAGTCCGACTCTGGTGTGGTTCATGGTAAACGTAGTTCCTTCTCAGAGTCCGACTCTGGTGGGTTCATGGTAAACGTAGTTCCTTCTCAGAGTCCGACTCTGGTGTGTTCATGGTAAACGTAGTTCCTTCTCAGAGTCCGACTCTGGTGTGTTCATGGTAAACGTAGTTCCTTCTCAGAGTCAATCAAAACCAAAAAGAAAGAAAAGGAAACATAGTTGGGAAATGTTCGTCCAGCTTCCTGCTGGCCTTTGTCAGCCCACACTGGGTCAGAAGTCTGGGGGCTGTTGGTGTCACCCCTTGAGTTGTGTTCACAGCTGGTCTGCTTCATCACACTGTTGTGTATGATGGGTGGATCATAACCCGAGTCCCTGTTTAGGCTGGGTCTTCTCTGTCTAATTTCTATTGAGCTTCTAAGCATGCAACATGTAACTAATACTTTAAGTGAGCATTGAAACAAAGAAAGAGAGAGAGAGAGAGAGAGAGAGAGAGAGAGAGAGAGAGAGAGAGAGAGAGAGAGAGAGAGAGAGAGAGAGAGAGAAGAGAAAAAATGGAATTTTATTGACATTAGCAAACAATGCTCCAATGCCAAGGAAGCGCAAACAATGAACTAAAGAATATAAGCCTAACTGGCGACTAAATCAGTTCATAAGATGTTTTAAAGAAACATAGATAGATAGATAGATAGATAGATAGATAGATAGAGAGAGAGAGAGAGAGAGAGAGAGAGAGAGAGAGAGAGAGAGAGAGAGAGAGAGAGAGAGAGAGAGAGAGAGAGAGAGAGAGAGAGAGAGAGAGAGAGAGAGAGAGAGTTTTTTAGGAAAAAGAAACATGGTCTATCATCTTCCCACACAATTAATATAAAATGATTCTTTGATTACTTCTGCGAAAACAAAGAAAGAGAGAAAAGGGGGAAAAGAATGAAAGAAAGAAAACATAAAGAGAAAAAAAGAGAAAGAAAGAAAGAAAGAAAGAAGAAGAAAAAAAGAAAGAAAGAAAGAAAGAAAGAGAGAAGGTCTCGAAAAACTGTGTCGAAAATCAGACAGGTAAAAGCTCGATCAGTGATGAATGGTTCAACTTTGCTTTTATTCTACCCCCCACCCCTCCCCCCCTCCTCTTGCCCCTCACCCTCTTTCACCCCACAGAGTAAAGTGTGTCCGTGGAGGCCATACATCAGCACACCTGGAGTGTTCACCTGCCAGACTTCAAATCCTCACAATCCCCATGGCAGGATTTGGGAAGCTTACATTAGGGATCACACATGCGTGCGCGTGTGCACATGCACCCACATAAATACAGATGCACGCGTAGGTACACTGGCAGTACGTGACACACACACAGAGAGAGAGAGAGAGAGAGAGAGAGGAGAGAGAGAGAGAGAGAGAGAGAGAGAGAAGAGAGAGAGAGAGAGAGAGAGAGAGAGAGAGAGAGAGATGATGAACACACACACACATACACACACACACACAGAGAGAGAGAGAGAGAGAGAGAGAGAGAGAGAGAGAGAGAGAGAGAGAGAGAGAGAGAGAGAGAGAGAGAGAGAGAGAGAGAGAGAGAGAGATGAACACACACACACATACACACACACACACACACACACACACACACATACATACACACACAGACACACACACACACACACAGGCACACACACACACACACACACATACACACACACACACAGACACACACACACACACAACTGGATCGTGAAAACGCTAGATCAAGCAGCCGCGCGGCAGTTTTTTCGGCTCCAGTGACTTTGACATTCATCTTCAAAGTTGGCCTAGATATCCTAAGTACCGCTTGCAGCCCCCTGCGTGCCTCCGTTCAAACGCTATCGTGGTTACGTATCAGTCAGCCAGTCAGCCACAGTCAGCCAGTCAGCCACAGTCAGCCACAGTCAGCCAGTCAACCACAATCAGCCACAGTCAGTCACACAGTCAGCTAGTCAGTCACACAGTCAGCCAGCCAGTCACACAGTCAGCCACACAGTCACACAGTCAGCCACACAGTCAGTCACACAGTCAGCCACACAGTCAGCCAGTCAGTCACACAGTCAGCCAGCCAGTCACACAGTCAGCCACAGCCAGCCACACAGTCAGCCACACAGTCAGCCAGCCAGTCAGCCACACAGTCAGCGACACAGTCAGCCACACAGTCAGTCACACAGTCAGCCAGTCAGTCACACAGTCAGCCACACAGTCAGTCACACAGTCAGCCAGTCAGCCACACAGCCAGCCACACAGTCAGTCACACAGTCAGCCACACAGTCAGCCAGTCAGTCACACAGTCAGCCAGTCAGTCACACAGTCAGCCAGTCAGTCCCACAGTCAATCACACAGTCAGTCAGTCACAAAGTCAGTCACACAGTCAGTCACACAGTCAGCCACAGTCAGTCACACAGTCAGTCAGTCAGTCACACAGTCAGTCACACAGTCAGCCAGTCAGTCACACAATCAGTCACACAGTCATCCAGTCAGTCACACAGTCAGTCAAACAGTCAGCCAGTCAGTCACACAGTCAGCCAGTCAGTCACACAGTCAGCCATACAGTCAGAAAGTCAGTCACACAGTCAGCCAGTCAGTCACACAGTCAGCCACACGTTCAGCCAGTCAGTCACACAGTCAGCCACACAGTCAGTCACACAGTCAGTCACACAGTCAGCCACACAGTCAGCCAGTCAGTCACACAGTCAGCCAGTCAGTCACACAGTCACACAGTCAGTCACACAGTCATCCAGGAACAGAGTCTCCAGAAAACATTCATCAGCTCTTGTTTAGCAGCTGCTTATACAAAGAAAAAACTCACACGGCTCTGATATATGCACCCACACACATGCACGCGATCGCGCACAGACACATGCACAGACACATGAACATGTACTTACATCCATACGAAAACACACAGACCCGCATCTAACACAGACACAGACAGACAGACAGACACACACACGCACACACACACGCACGCACATACACACGCACATGCCACAGACACAGACATCTGTGGGTGGACACTGCTACACATGCAGGCAATGCATATGCGCACGCGCGTGCGCGCACATATGCAGACACACACATATACTATGCACAGACAGACAGACAGACACACAAACGCTCACACACGCACACCCACCCACCCTCCACAGACACATTACATCAGAAGCCTAACATCTCTCCGTAGCTCACCCCCCTCCCTTTCAAACCTCCCATTCACTCTTCTCCCCTGCCCCCATATCCACCTGTGATCAACCCCTACCTATCGGGGGGGGGGGGGGGGGGGGGGGGGGGGAAGGGGACAAGTGAGGAAGGGGACAAGTGAGGTGGAGGTGGCAGAGGGTGATGGGAGGTGACCAGGAGGGGAAGGACAGTGGCAGTTCCTGAACATCTGTGTCCGCGCAAAAAACCCTAATCGTCTTGAAGACATAAAGCCTGCTTTCGTCAGAGAGAGACTTCAGATATTTATTTTACAAGGATAAGAATTTAGGCTGGGCCTATTCTTCCATTCTGTCATCGGTTCTAAGCATGCAACATGTAACTAATACTTTAAGTGAACATTAAAACAAAGACGAAGAAGAAGAAGAAAAAGAAGAAAACAAAAAAAAAAAGAGAGAGAGAGAGAGAGAGAGAGAGAGAGAGAGAGAGAGAGAGAGAGAGAGAGAGAGAGACAGACAGACAGACAGACAGAGACAGACAGACAGAGAGCCTAATAGTGCGTTTTCTTTCTGTAACCTTATATAAATCTAGGCCTAACTCCTATTCGTCTTACCCCCCTCCCCCCCTTTCCCCCAAATACCAGACATGCTTTGTTTTAAAAACTGTCTTTTGTAACTACCTGCTCTTACATCATTAGGCTAACTGGTATCAGTAGACTACACGTACGTACACGCACGCACAAACAGACACACAAACAGACACACACACACACACACACACACACACACACACACACACACACACACACGCGCGCGCGCGCGCGCGCGTGTAAAAAAAAGAGCTTTATCAAGCTTATTCTCTTATCGTCAATAAAGATAATTTTGACTTGACTTGACTTGACACGAACGGACGGACACATACGCACGGAATCATGCACATATTAATATGCGTGCACACACGTTGGTGAGGGTCTTGAAGCTAATGAAGCGCCGGGTGGCAGACTGCGAGCTGCGAGGACAAGGCTTGAGGACTGGGTGCGACATGGCAACATGAAATTAATACAGAGATTTCGTGTTGTGATTGTTAAATACAGTGCATATCGATCTCTCTCTCTCTCTTTCCCTACTCTCTCTCTCTCTCTCTCTCTCTCTCTCTCTCTCTCTCTCTCTCTCTCTCTCTCTCTGTGTCTCCCCCCTCCTGTCTCTCTATGTCGCGCATGACGCGTGTTTCCTTTTTTTGTTATTTAACTTTCTTACAACACATTTTATAATGAGATACGAAAAGAACAGAACGCACACAAAAGAAAAAGAGAAGAAGTGACCAACTCAAATATCGATAACCAAAATAAGCAGACAAGCAATCTGAACAAGAATAGATGATCAAGCATAAAGGCATGTATGCTAGCATGGAATAATCTGAGCTGCGAAAGTAGTAATACCAATAATACAAATCACAGTAATCATAGAAATAATCACAGATAGCGCGTGTTTCCTTTTTGGTTCCCCTTCTTTTTCATCTTCGTCTCCATCTCTCGGTCTACCTCTCCCGCTCTAATTATCGCTGTTATGGCGATTGTTTGCCTCTCTCTCTCTCTCTCTCTCTCTCTCTCTCTCTCTCTCTCTCACACACACACACACACACACACACACACACACACACACACACACACACACACACACACACACACGCACGCACGCACACACACGCACACACACACACACACACATACGGAAGCTGGCAACAAGGTGTGTGGTCTAACAGTAACCCAGACAAAAGGAGAGCAGGACATGGCTAAATCGATGCTATCTACCAAATGACAGCCATGGACTGAATCATACGCCCCACAACCTGCCTGCCCTTCTGATCTCGTTCAAAGACCAAAGCAGACGCTCAGAGCTGAGATTGCTCCTGCCCAATTAACTAACGTCATACGACAAAAGTGCATGCGAACACTTGAGGAGGAAAAAAAAAGGCCGCCCACGTAATTACTGTTCACAAGATGGCGGCAGCCACGCCAACCGCTCATGATGACGACGAGCAGTAAGAATACTTCAGTGCAGCATCTCCTTGAAGGAGAAAGCGCCAGGTGAACTAGAAGCGTGTGTTACTGAGGCAGGAACGCTAGAAATCTGGAGCTAGTTTCTGTAGTGTAAGCTACTATGTGGCTGCGGTGCTATGATGTGTACAACCATTCCGCGTTTAGACATCCGACTATGACTTCCGCTTCCTACCTTGCCGGTGACCGGTGAAGACACGCAAGACATGCTCTCTCATGAGGCCTGAATAAAATCCTAGAACCCATCTGCCATCGTGTTGCTGAATTGTTTGTAAGCCATCCTACGCCCCACACATGGAGTCAGGACATTGATGTACGCCTCATCTACGCCTAGAACAATCCTCGTTGCAATGGCTGAGGCAGTTATTGCACGGACTCCAGAGCCACTGCGTGCGCAGAATGGGGCAAGTAAGACAACATTCAATATATTTGTGCAAGCCACAGGCGCGTCGATACTACTTAATCACATCGGTGACGAGGGAGTAGAAATTTACCAACATTTCGATTTTCTGCCGAGTCGACCTGATCCAAACAATGACGGTCAGCAGTTGTCTGCTGAAAACCAATACAACTGTCTCCTGGAACTACAATCACAATACTGCCTAAAGCCCAAACGACTGTCTCCTAGAACTACAATCACAATACTTCCTAAAGCCCAAACGACTGTCTCCTAGCTAGAACTACAATCATAATACTGCCTAAAGCCAAACGACTGTCTCCTAGAACTACAATCACAATACTGCCTAAAGCCCAAACGACTGTCTCCTAGAACTACAATCACAATACTGCCTAAAGCCCAAACGACTGTCTCATAGCTAGAACTACAATCATAATACTGCCTAAAGCCAAACGACTGTCTGCTAGAACTACAATCACAATACTGCCTAAAGCCCAAACGACTGTCTCCTAGAACTACAATCACAATACTGCCTAAAGCCAAACGACTGTCTCCTAGAACTACAATCATAATACTGCCTAAAGCCAAACGACTGTCTCCTAGAACTACAATCATAATACTGCCTAAAGCCCAAACGACTGTCTCCTAGAACTACAATCACAATACTGCCTAAAGCCAAACGACTGTCTCCTAGAACTACAATCACACTACTGCTGAAAGCCCAAACGACTGTCTCCTAGAACTACAATCATAATACTGCCTAAAGCCCAAACGACTGTCTCCTAGCTAGAACTACAATCATAATACTGCCTAAAGCCCAAACGACTGTCTCCTAGCTAGAACTACAATCAGAATACTGCCTAAAGCCCGAACGACTGTCTCCTAGAAATACAATCACAATACTGCCTAAAGCCAAACGACTGTCTCCAAGAACTACAATCACACTACTGCTGAAAGCCCAAACGACTGTCTCCTAGCTAGAACTACAATCATAATACTGCCTAAAGCCCAAACGACTGTC
The DNA here is from genome assembly GCA_017654935.2 of Phymorhynchus buccinoides. Lineage (NCBI taxonomy): Eukaryota > Metazoa > Mollusca > Gastropoda > Neogastropoda > Raphitomidae > Phymorhynchus > Phymorhynchus buccinoides. The sequence goes on along the minus strand of CM065690.1, from coordinate 59,705,173 downwards.
TCCTAGAACTACAATCACAATACTGCTTAAAGCCCAAACGACTGTCTCCTAGAACTACAATCACAATACTGCCTAAAGCCAAACGACTGTCTGCTAGAACTACAATCACAATACTGCTGAAAGCCCAAACGACTGTCTCCTAGCTAGAACTACAATCAGAATACTGCCTAAAGCCCAAACGACTGTCTCCAAGAACTACAATCACACTACTGCTGAAAGCCCGAACGACTGTCTCATAGAACTACAATCACAATACTGCTTAAAGCCCAAACGATTGTCTCCTGGAACTACAATCATAATACTGCCTAAAGCCCAAACGACTGTCTCCTAGAACTACACTCATAATACTGCTGAAAGCCGAAACGACTGTCTGTTAGAACTACAATCACACTACTGCCTAAAGCCCAAACGACTGTCTGCTAGAACTACAATCACACTACTGCTGAAAGCCCAAACGACTGTCTGCTAGAACTACAATCACAATACTGCTGAAAGCCCAAACGACTGTCTGCTAGAACTACAATCACACTACTGCTGAAAGCCCAAACGACTGTCTCCTAGAACTACAATCACAATACTGCTGAAAGCCCAAACGACTGTCTGCTAGAACTACAATCACAATACTGCCTAAAGCCAAACGACTGTCTGCTAGAACTACAATCACAATACTGCTGAAAGCCCAAACGACTGTCTGCTAGAACTACAATCACAATACTGCCTAAAGCCCAAACGACTGTCTGCTAGAACTACAATCACAATACTGCTGAAAGCCCAAACGACTGTCTGCTAGAACTACAATCATAATACTGCTGAAAGCCCAAACGACTGTCTCCTAGAACTACAATCACAATACTGCCTAAAGCCCAAACGACTGTCTCCTAGAACTACAATCACAATACTGCCTAAAGCCAAACGACTGTCTACTAGAACTACAATCATAATACTGCTGAAAGCCCAAACGACTGTCTCCTAGAACTACAATCATAATACTGCCTAAAGCCCAAACGACTGTCTCATAGAACTACAATCACACTACTGCTGAAAGCCCAAACGACTGTCTCCTAGAACTACAATCATAATACATGTACTACTGAAAACCAAAACGTACTGTGTTTGAGTAGACAGACATGACAAAGAACACAGTGCGTCATTCTAAAGTTGTCGTCATTTATGTTTACGTCACATTTGGCAAAGTTCTGCTAGAACTACAATCACAATACTGCCTAAAGCCAAACGACTGTCTGCTAGAACTACAATCACAATACTGCTGAAAGCCCAAACGACTGTCTCCTAGCTAGAACTACAATCATAATACTGCCTAAAGCCCAAACGACTGTCTCCAAGAACTACAATCACACTACTGTTGAAAGCCCGAACGACTGTCTCCTAGAACTACAATCACAATACTGCTGAAAGCCCAAACGACTGTCTCCTAGAACTACAATCACAATACTGCCTAAAGCCCAAACGACTGTCTCATAGAACTACAATCACAATACTGCCTAAAGCCCAAACGACTGTCTCCTACTAGAACTACAATCATACTGCTGAAAGCCCAAACGACTGTCTCCTAGCTAGAACTACAATCATAATACTGCCTAAAGCCCAAACGACTGTCTCCTAGAACTACAATCACAATACTGCCTAAAGCCAAACGACTGTCTCCTAGCTAGAACTACAATCATAATACTGCCTAAAGCCCAAACGACTGTCTGCTAGAACTACAATCATAATACTGCTTAATGCCCAAACGACTGTCTCCTAGCTAGAACTACAATCATAATACTGCCTAAAGCCCAAACGACTGTCTCCTGGAACTACAATCATAATACTGCCTAAAGCCCAAACGACTGTCTCCTAGCTAGAACTACAATCACAATACTGCGCAAAGCCCAAACGACTGTCTCATAGAACTACAATCACACTACTGCTGAAAGCCCAAACGAATGTCTCCTAGCTAGAACTACAATCATAATACTGCCTAAAGCCCAAACGACTGTCTCCTAACTAGAACTACAATCATAATACTGCCTAAAGCCCAAACGACTGTCTCCTAGAACAGCAATCATAATACTGCCTAAAGCCCAAACGACTGTCTCCTAGCTAGAACTACAATCACAATACTGCCTAAAGCCCAAACGACTGTCTGCTAGAACTACAATCACAATACTGCCTAAAGCCAAACGACTGTCTCCAAGAACTACAATCACACTACTGCTGAAAGCCCAAACGACTGTCTGCTAGAACTACAATCATAATACTGCCCAAAGCCAAACGACTGTCTCCTAGAAATACAATCACACTACTGCCTAAAGCCGAAACGACTGTCTCCTAGAACTACAATCACAATACTGCCCAAAGCCAAACGACTGTCTCCTAGAAATACAATCACACTACTGCCTAAAGCTCAAACGACTGTCTGCAAGAACTATAATCACACTACTGCCTAAAGCCCAAACGACTGTCTGCTAGAACTACAATCACACTACTGCTGAAAGCCCAAACGACTGTCTCCTAGAACTACAATCACAATACTGCCTAAAGCCAAACGACTGTCTCCTAGAACTACAATCACAATACTGCCTAAAGCCCAAACGACTGTCTCCTAGAACTACAATCACAATACTGCCTAAAGCCCAAACGACTGTCTCATAGAACTACAATCACACTACTGCTGAAAGCCCAAACGACTGTCTCCTAGAACTACAATCATAATACATGTACTACTGAAAACCAAAACGTACTGTGTTTGAGTAGACAGACATGACAAAGAACACAGTGCGTCATTCTAAAGTTGTCGTCATTTATGTTTACGTCACATTTGGCAAAGTTCTGCTAGAACTACAATCACAATACTGCCTAAAGCCAAACGACTGTCTGCTAGAACTACAATCACAATACTGCTGAAAGCCCAAACGACTGTCTCCTAGCTAGAACTACAATCATAATACTGCCTAAAGCCCAAACGACTGTCTCCTAACTAGAACTACAATCATAATACTGCCTAAAGCCCAAACGACTGTCTCCTAGAACTACAATCATAATACTGCCTAAAGCCCAAACGACTGTCTCCTAGCTAGAACTACAATCACAATACTGCCTAAAGCCCAAACGACTGTCTGCTAGAACTACAATCACAATACTGCCTAAAGCCAAACGACTGTCTCCTAGAACTACAATCACACTACTGCTGAAAGCCCAAACGACTGTCTCCTAGCTAGAACTACAATCATAATACTGCCTAAAGACCAAACGACTGTCTCCTAGCTAGAACTACAATCATAATACTGCCAAAGCCCAAACGACTGTCTCCTAGCTAGAACTACAATCAGAATACTGCCTAAAGCCCGAACGACTGTCTCCTAGAAATACAATCACAATACTGCCTAAAGCCAAACGACTGTCTCCTAGAACTACAATCACACTACTGCTGAAAGCCCAAACGACTGTCTCCTAGCTAGAACTACAATCATAATACTGCCTAAAGCCCGAACGACTGTCTCCTAGAAATACAATCATAATACTGCTGAAAGCCCAAACGACTGTCTCCTAGAACTACAATCACAATACTGCCTAAAGCCAAACGACTGTCTGCTAGAACTACAATCACAATACTGCCTAAAGCCAAACGACTGTCTCCTAGAACTACAATCACAATACTGCCTAAAGCCCAAACGACTGTCTGCTAGAACTACAATCATAATACTGCCTAAAGCCCAAACGACTGTCTCCTAGAACTACAATCACACTACTGCCTAAAGCCCAAACGACTGTCTCCTAGAACTACAATCACAATACTGCCCAAAGCCAAACGACTGTCTCCTAGAAATACAATCACACTACTGCCTAAAGCTCAAACGACTGTCTGCAAGAACTATAATCACACTACTGCCTAAAGCCCAAACGACTGTCTGCTAGAACTACAATCACACTACTGCCTAAAGCCCAAACGACTGTCTCCTAGAACTACAATCACAATACTGCCTAAAGCCCAAACGACTGTCTCCTAGAACTACAATCACAATACTGCCTAAAGCCCAAACGACTGTCTCCTAGAACTACAATCACAATACTGCCTAAAGCCCAAACGACTGTCTCATAGAACTACAATCACACTACTGCTGAAAGCCCAAACGACTGTCTCCTAGAACTACAATCATAATACATGTACTACTGAAAACCAAAACGTACTGTGTTTGAGTAGACAGACATGACAAAGAACACAGTGCGTCATTCTAAAGTTGTCGTCATTTATGTTTACGTCACATTTGGCAAAGTTCTGCTAGAACTACAATCACAATACTGCCTAAAGCCAAACGACTGTCTGCTAGAACTACAATCACAATACTGCTGAAAGCCCAAACGACTGTCTCCTAGCTAGAACTACAATCATAATACTGCCTAAAGCCCAAACGACTGTCTCCTAACTAGAACTACAATCATAATACTGCCTAAAGCCCAAACGACTGTCTCCTAGAACTACAATCATAATACTGCCTAAAGCCCAAACGACTGTCTCCTAGCTAGAACTACAATCACAATACTGCCTAAAGCCCAAACGACTGTCTGCTAGAACTACAATCACAATACTGCCTAAAGCCAAACGACTGTCTCCTAGAACTACAATCACACTACTGCTGAAAGCCCAAACGACTGTCTCCTAGCTAGAACTACAATCATAATACTGCCTAAAGACCAAACGACTGTCTCCTAGCTAGAACTACAATCATAATACTGCCTAAAGCCCAAACGACTGTCTCCTAGCTAGAACTACAATCAGAATACTGCCTAAAGCCCGAACGACTGTTTCCTAGAAATACAATGACAATACTGCCTAAAGCCAAACGACTGTCTCCAAGAACTACAATCACACTACTGCTGAAAGCCCAAACGACTGTCTCCTAGCTAGAACTACAATCATAATACTGCCTAAAGCCCGAACGACTGTCTCCTAGAAATACAATCATAATACTGCTGAAAGCCCAAACGACTGTCTCCTAGAACTACAATCACAATACTGCCTAAAGCCCAAACGACTGTCTGCTAGAACTACAATCACAATACTGCCTAAAGCCCAAACGACTGTCTCCTAGAACTACAATCATAATACTGCCTAAAGCCAAACGACTGTCTCCAAGAACTACAATCACACTACTGTTGAAAGCCCGAACGACTGTCTCCTAGAACTACAATCACAATACTGCCTAAAGCCCGAACGACTGTCTCCTAGAACTACAATCACAATACTGCCTAAAGCCCAAACGACTGTCTCCTAGCTAGAACTACAATCATAATACTGCCTAAAGCCCAAACGACTGTCTCCTGGAACTACAATCATAATACTGCCTAAAGCCCAAACGACTGTCTCCTAGAACTACAATCATAATACTGCTGAAAGCCCAAACGACTGTCTGTTAGAACTACAATCACAATACTGCCTAAAGCCCAAACGACTGTCTCATAGAACTACAATCACACTACTGCTGAAAGCCCAAACGACTGTCTGCTAGAACTACAATCACACTACTGCTGAAAGCCCAAACGACTGTCTGCTAGAACTACAATCACAATACTGCTGAAAGCCCAAACGACTGTCTGCTAGAACTACAATCACAATACTGCCTAAAGCCCAAACGACTGTCTGCTAGAACTACAATCACAATACTGCTGAAAGCCCAAACGACTGTCTCCTAGAACTACAATCACAATACTGCCTAAAGCCCAAACGACTGTCTGCTAGAACTACAATCACAATACTGCTGAAAGCCCAAACGACTGTCTGCTAGAACTACAATCATAATACTGCTGAAAGCCCAAACGACTGTCTCCTAGAACTACAATCACAATACTGCCTAAAGCCCAAACGACTGTCTCCTAGAACTACAATCACAATACTGCCTAAAGCCCAAACGACTGTCTCCTAGAACTACAATCACAATACTGCCTAAAGCCCAAACGACTGTCTCATAGAACTACAATCACAATACTGCCTAAAGCCCAAACGACTGTCTCCTAGAACTACAATCATAATACTGCTGAAAGCCCAAACGACTGTCTCCTAGCTAGAACTACAATCATAATACTGCCTAAAGCCCAAACGACTGTCTCCTAGAACTACAATCACAATACTGCCTAAAGCCAAACGACTGTCTCCTAGCTAGAACTACAATCATAATACTGCCTAAAGCCCAAACGACTGTCTGCTAGAACTACAATCATAATACTGCCTAAAGCCCAAACGACTGTCTCCTAGAACTACAATCATAATACTGCCTAAAGCCCAAACGACTGTCTCCTGGAACTACAATCATAATACTGCCTAAAGCCCAAACGACTGTCTCCTAGAACTACAATCACAATACTGCCTAAAGCCCAAACGACTGTCTCATAGAACTACAATCACAATACTGCTGAAAGCCCAAACGACTGTCTCCTAGAACTACAATCATAATACTGCCTAAAGCCCAAACGACTGTCTCCTAGAACTACAATCATAATACTGCCTAAAGCCCAAACGACTGTCTCCTAGAACTACAATCATAATACTGCCTAAAGCCCAAACGACTGTCTCCTAGAACTACAATCACAATACTGCCTAAAGCCCAAACGACTGTCTGCTAGAACTACAATCACAATACTGCCTAAAGCCAAACGACTGTCTCCAAGAACTACAATCACACTACTGCTGAAAGCCCAAACGACTGTCTGCTAGAACTACAATCACAATACTGCCCAAAGCCAAACGACTGTCTCCTAGAAATACAATCACACTACTGCCTAAAGCTCAAACGACTGTCTGCTAGAACTACAATCACACTACTGCCTAAAGCCCAAACGACTGTCTGCTAGAACTACAATCACACTACTGCTGAAAGCCCAAACGACTGTCTCCTAGAACTACAATCACAATACTGCCTAAAGCCAAACGACTGTCTCCTAGAACTACAATCATAATACTGCCTAAAGCCAAACGACTGTCTCCTAGAACTACAATCACAATACTGCCTAAAGCCCAAACGACTGTCTCCTAGAACTACAATCACAATACTGCCTAAAGCCAAACGACTGTCTCCAAGAACTACAATCACACTACTGCTGAAAGCCCAAACGACTGTCTCCTAGCTAGAACTACAATCATAATACTGCCTAAAGCCCAAACGACTGTCTCCTAGCTAGAACTACAATCATAATACTGCCTAAAGCCCAAACGACTGTCTCCTAGCTAGAACTACAATCAGAATACTGCCTAAAGCCCGAACGACTGTTTCCTAGAAATACAATGACAATACTGCCTAAAGCCAAACGACTGTCTCCAAGAACTACAATCACACTACTGCTGAAAGCCCAAACGACTGTCTCCTAGAAACTACAATCATAATACTGCCTAAAGCCCGAACGACTGTCTCCTAGAACTACAATCACAATACTGCCTAAAGCCCAAACGACTGTCTCCTAGAACTACAATCACAATACTGCCTAAAGCCAAACGACTGTCTCCTAGAACTACAATCACAATACTGCTGAAAGCCCAAACGACTGTCTCCTAGAACTACAATCAGAATACTGCCTAAAGCCCAAACGACTGTCTCCAAGAACTACAATCACACTACTGTTGAAAGCCCGAACGACTGTCTCCTAGAACTACAATCACAATACTGCCTAAAGCCCGAACGACTGTCTCCTAGAACTACAATCACAATACTGCCTAAAGCCCAAACGACTGTCTCCTAGCTAGAACTACAATCATAATACTGCCTAAAGCCCAAACGACTGTCTCCTGGAACTACAATCATAATACTGCCTAAAGCCCAAACGACTGTCTCCTAGAACTACAATCATAATACTGCTGAAAGCCGAAACGACTGTCTGTTAGAACTACAATCACACTACTGCCTAAAGCCCAAACGACTGTCTGCTAGAACTACAATCACAATACTGCTGAAAGCCCAAACGACTGTCTGCTAGAACTACAATCACAATACTGCTGAAAGCCCAAACGACTGTCTGCTAGAACTACAATCACAATACTGCTGAAAGCCCAAACGACTGTCTGCTAGAACTACAATCACAATACTGCCTAAAGCCAAACGACTGTCTGCTAGAACTACAATCACAATACTGCTGAAAGCCCAAACGACTGTCTGCTAGAACTACAATCACAATACTGCCTAAAGCCCAAACGACTGTCTGCTAGAACTACAATCACAATACTGCTGAAAGCCCAAACGACTGTCTGCTAGAACTACAATCATAATACTGCTGAAAGCCCAAACGACTGTCTCCTAGAACTACAATCACACTACTGCTGAAAGCCCAAACGACTGTCTCCTAGAACTACAATCATAATACATGTACTACTGAAAACCAAAACGTACTGTGTTTGAGTAGACAGACATGACAAAGAACACAGTGCGTCATTCTAAAGTTGTCGTCATTTATGTTTACGTCACATTTGGCAAAGTTCGATCAGTTTGCGGCCACTTGTAATCACCCTTCATTTCTCTAAAATAATATATTTGCAAGTCGCTCACCCGCATCCTGGTTTATCTCTTCGACGCCATGGCTGCTATTATATATGGTTTGTCCCTCTCGGTCGAGGTAAACAATTCTAATGTTCACAAAATTCTCTCCCCTAGTTTTTTATCTTCCGCAAATCGTCTATTCTCATTCTCATTAGTTGAATTGAAAGCAAACCATGCTGAGATGGTGATTGTGAAACGTACATCTGACCCAGTGATGTCTGTTGGGTTCATCATGCAATGCTTGGATTTAGTTATGAATTTTTTGTTTCCATTATTTTTATTTATCAATACATGTCATCTATGTAAATGGTTTTGCTTTTAGTTACCTTTTTATTTACTTATTTATGTGTTATTCATCGGTTTATGTTAATGATAACGATAATGCAGTGTATGATTTTCATTGATCTGGAAACCTGATTTCCTTTAATGTGAGTCAGCTGTAATGTACATTCCGTATCATGTCAATGAACTGTAGTGTCAATGTAAATGTATTGTAAATAAAATGTGATGTAAATGAAATGTAAATAAACGGATGGAAAGACACCAAGCCAGAAGGACATCTTTGTACGCATGCACCCGTTAACATATGAACTGAATCAACGAACTATTCTGGAGAGAGAGAGAGAGAGAGAGAGAGAGAGAGAGAGAGAGAGAGAGAGAGAGAGAGAGAGAGAGAGAGAGAGAGAGATATTAAAAAATATATTGAACCAGCGAATTGCGTTTGAACAACAAAGAGCATTTTCATCTTCAAAGGGCAATGTAATGCACTTCCTGTATATTATGGTATTTATTGGAAATGAAAAGCCAACAGGAAGGGGAGGGGGGGGGGGGGGGGGGTAGCCAATATAAGAAGGAAGGAGACGTTAGGAATAGATTACCTCCAAACCCTGAATCAAGTCGCCAACAAAAGTGGCGTCATATCGCCGCAGCAAACCTCACATTATAACTATCTCCATTTTGTTATAACGATCCCGAAATTGTTATAGCTATCCCCATATTATTCTGATTACAACTGTCCTCATAACCAAACGGAAATCCGGCCAACAGAAGACAAAAAACTGTCGCTCTTGCGACCAAGAACGTTTCCATCTCATCGACCCTCCCCCTTCCCTCCCCTCCCCCCCCTCTCCCCCCTCTTCTCTTTAACTGAACAATTCGGCCAACCCCTTTTGAAGCTACAGAGAAAGGCAGGAAACCATTTTGTAAATCCGTGACGTCATCAAAAAGTGTCAGAAGCTTAGCAGTGCTCATTGAACAACATCAAAATGTCATTGTGAAACAGATAAGAAGGGTCGTTGTTTGGTGTAGATAAAAGCAAGGTTTTCGGTTGCTGATGTCATATCTTCCCGGGAGGGTGAGGGGAGGGAGAGGGTGGGAATAGTTACATTTTGAATGCAAAGGACGAAAACGTTCGTACAAACATGGTCACATACACACACACGCGCGCACACACACATGCATGTATGCGCGCGCGCACACACGCACAGGTACACACACAGATACACACACAGACACAGACACAGACACACACACACACACACACAACACAGACACTTGTGAGCATACATTGAAGAGAGAGAGAGAGAGAGAGAGAGAGAGAGGGGGGTAATCATATAATATCAGAGCAGAAACATGGATTTACCATTTGAATTACAAGAGAGAGAGAGAGAGAGAGAGAGAGAGAGAGAGAGAGAGAGAGAGAGAGAGAGAGAGAGAGAACATGTTACAGAAAATGAAGCATCAAATTGCTTTGAATAAGCATTACATAATGATAGTTATGATAAGGGAAACAAAGAATGACGTTAGAGTTGTGAGTAATTCCATGGAATTTTACTTTGCTCTTTATTTCTTTTCCTCTTCAATCTTGGGTTGAATTGAGGAAGGAATTATAGAAGAGGATTGAGAGGCGAATGACAATTGATCGGCAGTTAGCGACATGTTTATTTTGCAGGAAAGACTATGTGGAAATAGCACTATGAAAAACAACATTGAGAGTCTACGAATTGCGTCATGTCTGGTCTTTGTGGCTCGTGAAAATAATACTACGTGCTCTTACACTAAGTTTAAATAAGCTGGAGATTTCATGGATGACGTCATGTCTGTGGACCACAAGGGGGGGTGGGTACATCCGCCTCCTTCATAAAGTAGTATAAAACATAGGGTGCGTAGCGCTATCGCTACGTATCTAAAGAACTACCCGTTGTTACCGCTACTACCCATAGAGAACAATAATGATGACTGTGCCAATCTGTCAGTTTGAATTCCGACAGACTAACCCTAACCCTTACCCGAACCCTTTTCGTAACCTAGCCCTATTGCTTACCTAAGTGTTACCCTATTTTAACCCTTACCCTTAGTAGCCGTAGTGATTTAGCCCGTAGTGTGATCGATACGTAGTGATAGCCGTACTGATTTATATCGGTAGTGTTATCGATACGTAGCGATGTCCCATAACAAATCTCCCCGAGAAGGGTGATATAGACGATCCAACACACAGGTGTGCCCTCAGCGCCGTGCACAGAACTAGGACATCCATTGTTTGTCCTTTACCTCCAACACACAGGTGGGCCCTCAGCGCCGTGCACAGAACTAGGACATCCATTGTTTGTCCTCTACCTCCAACACACAGGTGGGCCCTCAGCGCCGTGCACAGAACTAGGACATCCATTGTTTGTCCTTTACCTCCAACACACAGGTGGGCCCTCAGCGCCGTGCACAGAACTAGGACATCCATTGTTTGTCCTTTACCTCCAACACACAGGTGGGCCCTCAGCGCCGTGCACAGAACTAGGACATCCATTGTTTGTCCTTTACCTCCAACACACAGGTGTGCCCTCAGCGCCGTGCACAGAACTAGGACATCCATTGTTTGTCCTTTACCTCCAACACACAGGTGGGCCCTCAGCGCCGTGCACAGAACTAGGACATCCATTGTTTGTCCTCTACCTCCAACACACAGGTGGGCCCTCAGCGCCGTGCACAGAACTAGGACATCCATTGTTTGTCCTTTACCTCCAACACACAGGTGGGCCCTCAGCGCCGTGCACAGAACTAGGACATCCATTGTTTGTCCTTTACCTCCAACACACAGGTGGGCCCTCAGCGCCGTGCACAGAACTAGGACATCCATTGTTTGTCCTTTACCTCCAACACACAGGTGGGCCCTCAGCGCCGTGCACAGAACTAGGACATCCATTGTTTGTCCTTTACCTCCAACACACAGGTGGGCCCTCAGCGCCGTGCACAGAACTAGGACATCCATTGTTTGTCCTCTACCTCCAACACACAGGTGGGCCCTCAGCGCCGTGCACAGAACTAGGACATCCATTGTTTGTCCTTTACCTCCAACACACAGGTGGGCCCTCAGCGCCGTGCACAGAACTAGGACATCCATTGTTTGTCCTTTACCTCCAACACACAGGTGGGCCCTCAGCGCCGTGCACAGAACTAGGACATCCATTGTTTGTCCTTTACCTCCAACACACAGGTGGGCCCTCAGCGCCGTGCACAGAACTAGGACATCCATTGTTTGTCCTTTACCTCCAACACACAGGTGGGCCCTCAGCGCCGTGCACAGAACTAGGACATCCATTGTTTGTCCTTTACCTCCAACACACAGGTGGGCCCTCAGCGCCGTGCACAGAACTAGGACATCCATTGTTTGTCCTTTACCTCCAACACACAGGTGGGCCCTCAGCGCCGTGCACAGAACTAGGACATCCATTGTTTGTCCTTTACCTCCAACACACAGGTGGGCCCTCAGCGCCGTGCACAGAACTAGGACATCCATTGTTTGTCCTTTACCTCCAACACACAGGTGGGCCCTCAGCGCCGTGCACAGAACTAGGACATCCATTGTTTGTCCTCTACCTCCAACACACAGGTGGGCCCTCAGCGCCGTGCACAGAACTAGGACATCCATTGTTTGTCCTCTACCTCCAACACACAGGTGGGCCCTCAGCGCCGTGCACAGAACTAGGACATCCATTGTTTGTCCTTTACCTCCAACACACAGGTGGGCCCTCAGCGCCGTGCACAGAACTAGGACATCCATTGTTTGTCCTCTACCTCCAACACACAGGTGGGCCCTCAGCGCCGTGCACAGAACTAGGACATCCATTGTTTGTCCTTTACCTCCAACACACAGGTGGGCCCTCAGCGCCGTGCACAGAACTAGGACATCCATTGCTTGTCCTTTACCTCCAACACACAAGACCCTTACTACCCCCTGGCCGGCCTATTGGTCGGGTGTGGGAGGCCCACCGAGAACCTGTCACACCTGGTGCTACGAGGACTGGTCAGTGACTTGCCTAGTCATGTAAACGACACCATTGAGTTGCTCAATACTGTCTTGAAATGGAATCTTAATCATGGACCTTTGAACGATGATGTCATGTTGGTGACGATTGATGTTGTGAGTCTCTACAGCAATGCACCCGATGATGACTGACACTGCCATCAGACACTTTCTGGACAATCATACTACCAATGCTCCTCCCTCCTTACTGTTATGGCCATTGTGAACCATATTCTGAAGAACAACACTTTCACTTTTGAAAACCAATGTTACCGCCAAACACAAGGTACTGCAGTGGGCACCCCAGTGGCCCGTACTATCGCTAACCTGTTTATGAAAACCTACTTGCTGGAGAAAAACCTACTTGCACAGAGCCCTGTTCCCATCCCCACAGAAAAGATTCATAGACGATATTCTGGTTCTCAGGACAGACACCCATTCTGATCTACAACATCTTTTCACAAATACAGCTTCAGGACTAGGTGACCTTTAGGACCATCCTCACCACAACTAACTGCCGATCCTCGTGGCTGAGAGAATGGGGATGTGCCCTGGGCAAGGTTTCTCCTTTATCAACTAATTCCAGTGCAGCTTAGCAGAGCAGCAGTTGACTCCTCTACCAACCTGGAGGTGATAGTTTGTCACCACTGACCAGCACACACATCAAAGCCACACTCAAGGTCCTTAGTCAATGCTCAGTGTGCAGTGAACGAGGCAGCTGTTAGCAGCGACACTCAAGGTCCTTAGTCAATGCTCAGTGTGCAGTCCACGAGGAAGCTGTTAGCAGCGACACTCAAGGTCCTTAGTCAATGCTCAGTGTGCAGTCCACGAGGCAGCTGTTAGCAGCGACACGAAACGTCCTTAGTCAATGCTCAGTGTGCAGTGAACGAGGCAGCTGTTAGCAGCGACACTCAAGGTCCTTAGTCAATGCTCAGTGTGCAGTCCACGAGGCAGCTGTCAGCAGCGACACTCAAGGTCCTTAGTCAATGCTCAGTGTGCAGTCCACGAGGCAGCTGTTAGCAGCGACACTCAAGGTCCTTAGTCAATGCTCAGTGTGCAGTGAACGAGGCAACTGTCAGCAGCGACACTCAAGGTCCTTAGTCAATGCTCAGTGTGCAGTCCACGAGGCAGCTGTCAGCAGCGACACTCAAGGTCCTTAGTCAATGCTCAGTGTGCTTTCCACGAGGCAGCTGTCAGCAGCGACACTCAAGGTCCTTAGTCAATGCTCAGTGTGCAGTCCACGAGGCAGCTGTCAGCAGCGACACCCATTCCTTAGTCAATGCTCAGTGTGCAGTCCACGAGGCAGCTGTCAGCAGCGACACCCATTCCTTAGTCAATGCTCAGTGTGCAGTCCACGAGGCAGCTGTTAGCAGCGACACCCATTCCTTAGTCAATGCTCAGTGTGCAGTCCATGAGGCAGCTGTCAGCAGCGACACTCAAGGTCCTTAGTCAATGCTCAGTGTGCAGTCCATGAGGCAGCTGTCAGCAGCGACACTCATGGTCCTTAGTCAATGCTCGGTGTGCAGTCCACGAGGCAGCTGTCAGCAGCGACACTCATGGTCCTTAGTCAATGCTCAGTGTGCAGTGAACGAGGCAGCTGTTAGCAGCGACACTCAAGGTCCTTAGTCAATGCTCAGTGTGCAGTGAACGAGGCAGCTGTTAGCAGCGACACTCAAGGTCCTTAGTCAATGCTCAGTGTGCAGTCCACGAAGCAGCTGTCAGCAGCGACACTCAAGGTCCTTAGTCAATGCTCAGTGTGCAGTGAACGAGGCAGCTGTTAGCAGCGACACTCAAGGTCCTTAGTCAATGCTCAGTGTGCAGTCCACGAGGCAGCTGTCAGCAGCGACACTCAAGGTCCTTAGTCAATGCTCAGTGTGCAGTGAACGAGGCAGCTGTTAGCAGCGACACTCAAGGTCCTTAGTCAATGCTCAGTGTGCAGTCCACGAGGCAGCTGTCAGCAGCGACACTCAAGGTCCTTAGTCAATGCTCAGTGTGCAGTGAACGAGGCAGCTGTTAGCAGCGACAATCAAGGTCCTTAGTCAATGCTCAGTGTGCAGTCCACGAGGCAGCTGTCAGCAGCGACACTCAAGGTCCTTAGTCAATGCTCAGTGTGCAGTCCACGAGGCAGCTGTCAGCAGCGACACTCATGGTCCTTAGTCAATGCTCAGTGTGCAGTCCACGAGGCAGCTGTCAGCAGCGACACCCATTCCTTAGTCAATGCTCAGTGTGCAGTCCACGAGGCAGCTGTTAGCAGCGACACCCATTCCTTAGTCAATGCTCAGTGTGCAGTCCACGAGGCAGCTGTTAGCAGCGACACCCATTCCTTAGTCAATGCTCGGTGTGCAGTCCACGAGGCAGCTGTCAGCAGCGACACCCATTCCTTAGTCAATGCTCAGTGTGCAGTCCACGAGGCAGCTGTTAGCAGCGACACCCATTCCTTAGTCAATGCTCAGTCTGCAGTCCACGAGGCAGCTGTCAGCAGCGACACCCATTCCTTAGTCAATGCTCAGTGTGCAGTCCACGAGGCAGCTGTTAGCAGCGACACCCATTCCTTAGTCAATGCTCAGTCTGCAGTCCACGAGGCAGCTGTCAGCAGCTACACCCATTCCTTAGTCAATGCTCAGTGTGCAGTCCACGAGGCAGCTGTCAGCAGCTACACCCATTCCTTAGTCAATGCTCAGTGTGCAGTCCACGAGGCAGCTGTTAGCAGCGACACTCAAGGTCCTTAGTCAATGCTCAGTGTGCAGTCCACGAGGCAGCTGTCAGCAGCGACACCCATTCCTTAGTCAATGCTCAGTGTGCAGTCCACGAGGCAGCTGTCAGCAGCGACACTCAAGGTCCTTAGTCAATGCCCTTCAAGGCGTGGTGAAAATGATGTTTTACGTCATCTCGGTCATAGACACATATGGGACATTTGTAAATACAAATATGGTGGGAACAATACTGGCTGCAATGCCCGGAGGCAGTGCAACACCAGTAAAGTCCCGAGTTTTTAACAATACAGTAGGTGTAGCAGTAACCACGCCTCGGTTAAACCTCATCGGCTATGGTACCGCCACATTGATGATTATATGCCCTTCAAGGCCATTTGAGCAGAGGGATTTATACACCTCTCCCAAGCAAACAGAAACGCCCCCGCGGCTTCATGCACACACAGACGCAAACATAGACGCACGCACACGCACACACACACACGCACTTGCGCGCAATCTACACATGGATCCTCCTTTTCTGTCAGTGGAAAGTGTGTCATTAACTAATGAAGACATGCTTTCAATTGTTTGGGGACCGTTGAACAGCCCACTGGACGGTTATTGGACTGTTTTGGCTGTAGCGTGTACTCTGTCTCTCTCTGTCTCTTTCTCTTCTTTCCGTTAATCTGATCACAATAGGTGCTTACTAGACAGTCAAGTCAAGTCAAGTCAAGTCAAGAAATCTTTATTATCTCTATACAGAGAAATTGCATTCGGGTGCAAACACAGAATTACAAAAATAGAACACAACATATTATTTAAGGGCTTAAAAACAGTCACAAGAACTAATACGTCAACCATATTGCCACAAATTTAACAATTCATATACTAGGATCGCATTGCACCAACAAACACTCAAACCATATTGCACACACAAAATGGCTTATATACCAGGTAAGAATATACATTAAATAGTAAATCATTTTAGGATTCACAAACACATTACTTTCTTTTAAGAGAAGGTACATTAAGAGCAGATTAAGTTTAAAGTTAATAAACATATATAATACTTATTAATAACATGCTAATTAAGAAGATATACATCTTAAATCATTTTGTAATTCATAAAACATTACTTTCTTTTTAAAAGAAGATACATAATACTGATTAAGAACGACCTTAAAAAAAATAAAAAAAATAAAAATGCTGATAAAGAACAGCAGTACAGTACATAATTCACCCCCCCCCCCCCCACAGACACTAACACACACACACCTACCCCCCCCCCCCCACACACACACACACATCTACACCCACACACCCATACACACACACACACACACATGCACGTTCACTTCCAATGGACGGACATGCTGCATTTCATCAGAGAACCATTTCACAGAATAAATCATGAATTTAAAAGCTTGATTGATCTGGGGACAAACGTTTTCTGTGCTCTAGCTTTCAGCTTCAACGTCCTGTAACGGCGACCCGATGGTAAAAGTTCATAATATCTGGCTAAAACATGGCTGTCATCATTAATTACTTTCCTGGCCTTTTGTACTGCTCTTTCATCAAATAAATCTTGTAATCCATTCTGCCTCACACCCACAATCTTACTGCACACATTCACCATATCACTCAGCACACGCTTGCTTCTTACACTCAAACTTCCATACCAACAAAGAAATGAAACAGTGAGAACTGACTCGATACAACACCGGTAATAAGAATGCAGAATGTCAGAATGAACACCGATGTTTCTCAATTTCTGTAAACAAAAAATTCTTGGCTGGCATTTCTTATGAACATAATCAACATTTGTATC
>CM065690.1:59675333-59680333 GCA_017654935.2 Phymorhynchus buccinoides | reverse complement strand
CTGTGTGTTATACAATGCGCCCCCCCCCCCCCCCCTTCCGCCCACCGTGCCTTAATATTGTGAAGCTTACTGTAATGGCAAAGCAAAGCGAATGACAGAGCGAGCAAGAAAGCATAACTTTACATCTGCGTGTGTGTGTGTGTGCGTGTGCGCGTGTGCGTGTGCGTGTGCGTGTGCGTGTGCGTGTGCGTGTGCGTGTGCGTGTGCGTGTGCGTGTGCGTGTGCGTGTGCGTGTGCGTGTGCGTGTGCGTGTGCGTGTGCGCGTGCGTGCGCGCGCTGTCGCGCGCGTGTGTGTGTGTATGTGTGTGTACGTGTGCGTGCGTGTGTCTGAGTGTGTATCCGTGTGCAAGCACGCACGTGATTTGAGTGTGTGTATTTAACGTCTGTCCAGACTTGATTTTAGGGATTTGCTGATATTATAAAATCTCTAAGACAACAAAAAGAAAGAATTCCATGTGTACGCATGGTGAGAGGGGAAGTGGTGTGGGGTCTGAACAAAACTTGAACATTCTTTCATTCCCTTCCCTCCTTTTATGGGTAAGGTACGTATGTGTCCGTTTTCAGCTTGCACTGATCTCCCCGCTGTGCACAGCCGACACATTCCGATTTCGGAGAAGCTCAAAGGAGAAAAGTTATTTGGAAGACATTTTTTGAAAAAAGGCGGGAGAATGGGCCAATAAGTCAGAATGATAGTAGATGACAGAAAGCAAAGGAAAAAGGCAGATTCAAAGAGAGTGGCGGATTGGAGGAAGTTACAAGCACAGAATTTCCAGAAGGTGGATGAACTATTTTACGAAAAAAAACCCGGTATCCCCAGAGGAGGTTTTCTAATATCAAATGAGTTTTCAGAGTCTTGTTGTTTGTGAGGGCAGAGGGCAAACAACTTCTGACCATAGGCTGACCCTTCAACTTCGACCACTGAAACACTCGTACTCCCCATCCGTTATTCCCTCCTCCACTCTCTGTCTGTCTGTCTGTCTCTTTATCTCCACCTCTACCTCCCTCCCTACACACCCGCTCTTTCTGGAAAAAAACCCTAAGGAAAAATGTTCAAGTTTTGTTCAGACCCCACACCACTCTCTCACCATGCCGTACACATGGAATTCTTTCCTTTTTGTTGTCTTATAGATTTTATATGAGCAAATCCCTAAAATCAAGTCTGGACAGAAGTTAAATACACATAGTTACTCAAATCGCGTGCGTGCTTGCACGCGGATACACACTCACACACACGCACGCACGCACGCGCGCACACACAACCAACCAGCCATCCAACCAACCAACCAACCAACTATCCAACAAGCCAACCATCCAACCAACCATCCAACAAGCCAACCAACCAACCATCCAACAAGCCAACCAACCAACCATCCAACAAGCCAACCAACCAACCAACCATCCAACAAGCCAACCAGCCAACCATCCAACAAGCCAACCAACCAACCATCCAACAAGCCAACCAACCAACCATCCAACAAGCCAACCAACCAACCATCCAACAAGCCAACCAACCAATCATCCAACAAGCCAACCGACCAACCAACCATCCAACCAACCATCCAACAAGCCAACCAACCAACCAACCAACCATCCAACCAACCAACCATCCAACAAGCCAACCAACCAACCAACCATCCAACAAACCAACCAACCAACCATCCAACAAGCCAACCAACCAACGAACCATCCAACCATCCAACCAACCAACCATCCAACCAACCATCCAACCAACCAACCAACCATCCAACCAACCAACCAACCAACCAACCAACCAACCAACCAACCAACCAACCAACCAACCAACCAACCAACCAACCAACCAACCAACCAACCAACCAACCAACCAACCTAAGCAACCAACCATCCAACAAGCCAACCAACCAACTAACCAACCAACCAACCAACCAACCAACCAACAACCAACCAACCAACTAACCAACCAACCATCCAACAAGCCAACCAACCAACCAACCATCCAACAAGCCAACCAACCAACCAACCAACCAACCATCCAACCAACCAACCATCCAACAAGCCAACCAACCAACCAACCAACCATCCAACCAACCAACCATCCAACAAGCCAACCAACCAACCAACCCAAGTACAACTAATAATACAAACTTGTGTGCTACACTTTCGTAAAAATCGTCTAAAACTAAACTACACCCTTCACACCCACACCTACACACTCTCACCCCCTGCTTTTTCTCCTCCCTTTGCCCCCCCCCCCCCCCCCCGCCATTTCCCCACACCCCTCCCCCCCCCCCCCCCCCCGGCCCCCCCCCCCCCCCCCCCCCCCCCCCCCCCCCCCCCCCCCCGGCCCCCCCCCCCCCCCCCCGCCCCCCCCCGCCCCCCACTCTGCATTTTCTCCTCCCTTTGCCCCCCCCCCCCCCCCCCCCCCCCCATTTCTCTTACTCTTATCATCCCCCCCCCCTTTCTCTTCTTCCATCTCTCAGAATTGTTTTTAACCTAAACGGGATAACTTGTGGAGTTCGTGGTTTAACCGGCAGACAACTTCAGCTCCATTGATCCGCCCCCCCCCCCCCCCCCCCCCCCCCCGAACCATGTCAACAGGACAGCTTAGGTCAGAGAGACAGAGAGAGACAGAGAGGGAGGGGAGAGAGAGAGAGAGAGAGAGAGAGAGAGGGAGATAGAGGCTGGTTATAAATTGTAAACGTGGGGGGGGGGGGGGGGGGGGGGGGGGGTGAAGGGCGAGTGATCGGTTAACAGGCGGATGTGACGTAATCTAGAATGGAGCCCGTGTTGACGTCCATATTTTTTTTAAAGCACCCCCCTCCCTCACCTTTTTCTGATTTAATGGCTTTACTTCTGCCTGCGGTTATTTGTTAAGGCTTCTGCTTTCTGATCGTGTGTGTGTGTGTTGGTACTGTTGTTCTACTCTTGTTCTTCTTGTTTGTGATTTTGCCTTTCTCTTCATGATCTTGTTCTTGTTCTTCATGATCTTGTTCTTGTTCTTCATGATCTTGTTTTTCATGTTCTTGTTCTTCATGTTCTTGTTCTTCATGTTCTTGTTCTTCATGATCTTGTTCTTCATGATCTTGTTTTTCATGTTCTTGTTCTTCATGATCTTGTTCTTCATGATCTTGTTTTTCATGTTCTTGTTCTTCATGTTCTTGTTCTTCATGATCTTGTTCTTCATGATCTTGTTCTTCATGATCTTGTTCTTCATTATCTTGTTTTTCATGTTCTTGTTCTTCATTATCTTGTTCTTGTTCTTCATGATCTTGTTCTCCATGATCTTCTTGTTCCAGTTCTTTCTCTTGTTTTCCTTTGTTTTCTTCTTCTTACTCTTCTTTTTGTTTCTTTTCTGTTGATGTTTGGATGTATATGCTTATTGCTGTTCTGTTGATGTTTGGATGTATATGCTTATTGCTGTTCTGTTGATGTTTGGATGCATATGCTTATTGCTGTTCCGTTGATGTTTGGATGCATATGCTTATTGCTGTTCTGTTGATGTTTGGATGTATATGCTAATTGCTGTTCTGTTGATGTTTGGATGTATATGCTTATTGCTGTTCTGTTGATGTTTGGATGTATATGCTTATTGCTGTTCTGTTGATGTTTGGATGTATATGCTTATTGCTGTTCTGTTGATGTTTGGATGTATATGCTTATTGCTGTTCTTGTAGCCATTTTCCGCTGTCCTTCTTCTTCTTCTTTTTGTTGTTGTTGTTGTTGTTGTTGTTGTTGTTGTCCGTCACCGAAGGTGAACGAACTTTGCGATGGGCTGGTTTGTCTGGGTTTTGTTTTTGTTTTTGGTTTTTTTTGTCTGTCTGTCCCAAGGATATCTC
Source organism: Phymorhynchus buccinoides (assembly GCA_017654935.2). NCBI lineage: Eukaryota > Metazoa > Mollusca > Gastropoda > Neogastropoda > Raphitomidae > Phymorhynchus > Phymorhynchus buccinoides. The sequence continues at coordinate 59,676,518 of CM065690.1, read as the reverse complement.
CCGAACCGCTTGACCGAATCGCGTCAAAGTTTGTGTGAAGGTGTGCCATCTTAATAGGAAGAGATCCGCGCAAACCATTTTGCCGTCGTGACCTTGACCTTGACGTACGACCTTGAAAACCGAAAAATCTATTTTTAGCCATATCTCGGGCACCGATCGTCATAGGATGTTGAAACTTGGTATGAAGGTGGTTTGGCTTATGCCCGTTCTGATGATGGCATACCGATCAAGGTCAAGGTCAAGGTCAAAAAGATCGCTGGAGCCTGAAAATCGGAGGGTCATTTTTTCTCCTTCTGTCTGTCCCAAGGATATCTTTCGAACGGGTTGACCGAATCGCGTCAAATTTTGTGTGCTGGTGTGTCACCATGAGAGGAAGGCATCCGCGCAAACCATTTTGCCGTCGTGACCTTGACCTTGGCGTACGACCTTGAAAACCGAAAATCTTTCAGGGGCCATAACTCCCATACCGTTAGTGTTAGAGTCTTCAAATGTGGCATGAACGTACTTTGGCTTATGCCCGTTCTGATGGTGGCATACCGATCAAGGTCAAGGTCACGGTCCGGGCGATTGGTAGGCCTTGAAAGTGGTAGGGGTCTACACATTGGGTTTTAAGCCATATTTTCCACATTTGTACTTGACAGAAGCGCTTCAGATTGTGTGTGGTACTGCATACCCTAGAGAAGAAAACATTCGAGCATAAATTATCACCATGCTGACCTTGACCTTGAAGTGTGACCTTGAAAACCGAAATTTCCTTCTTTGCGCTATATGTTTCTTCTTCAAGCTGTATCTCGTGAACTAGAAGACAGAATCCCTTCCAATTTTGTGTCAGGATGTGACACTCTACGGGGTGTCGCAAGTGCGTGGCATTGCTGGTGACGGACATGTCTGCCGCTCGGCGACGCCCTTGTTGTTGTTGTTGTTGTTGTTGTTGTTGTTGTTGTTGTTGTTGTTGTTGTTGTTGTTGTTGTTGTTGTTGTTCTTCTTCTTCTTCTTCTTCTTCTTCTTCTTCTTCTTCTTCTTCTTCTTCTTGTTCTTTCTTCTTCTTCTTCTTCTTCTTCTTCTTTTTCTTCTTTTCTTCTTCTCACAAAAAATGCTCACAAGAAAAATGCTCACAACTGTAACGAAAAAGACGATAAATGCTCACAATACAACATTTCATCATTATGTAGTAGTCGTTATATG
>CM065690.1:59657833-59670333 GCA_017654935.2 Phymorhynchus buccinoides | reverse complement strand
TTCTGTGCATTAAATTACCCCTACCCCTTTCTTTAAAATTTAATTATATGTATGTTTATATATGCGCATGTAACATAGTGGAGCCCTATTTTTATTTTTGGCAAACAAGTAAAATTGAAAAGCATATTGACCAAGCTTTCTACATTTCTGTAAGATATTTTATATTAGTCCTAATATTTTATTTTCGTTTCGTTAATCCCCCCCCCCCCCCCCCCCCCCCCCCCCCCCCCCTGCCACAAAGCAAAGGTCAAGGTCACAGCCAGCAAGCTCATCCATGTTTATCTTCCCCTGTACAGTCTTTGCACATGGTGATCAATCGTCTAGGCCTAACAAAGGATTCGTACGTCGAAGGCAGTGAAATCGACGAACACTGGATTTTCCGTATATTTTTTTTCAAGACTGAAATGAATGTGGGCTAAATGTTAGGTACGTCGTCTTGATTATGAGGTAAGGCGTGATCTCTTATTCTCTAGGTCTAGGCCTTGTTGCCGGAAGTGCGATAGGCTAAGCATTGCATGCGCAGAGATGATGTGCGAATGAACACAAACAACCGTTGTCAAACTCAAAGGCGCAAATAAAACGAAACAACCGGGTCGTCAACGCACACACTCGGTACATCCATTTGTTACAGAAAATATAAGTTAACGACGTTAAAATGTACCTATTTGTACACACCTGAAGTCTTGTGTTTCTTTTTAAAGAGCGTTTTTGTATATCTAATGGAGTCTTCTTTCCAGTATCTCCTACTCGGTATAACACAACAGTAATCTCTGCAACAAATGATTATCTTTATTTTGTTCCTTATCGATGTATCTGACTGCTTTGATCGTCATGACTTGAAGGCTCACGTCAAAATCATGTATCCTGCTAACTTTAACCCTCTAACATCTTATGTTTTTTTGAGAAAACGACAACGTTAAAGTTTCAGTGGAGAGTGAGAGTCTTCTTTAGTTTGAAGAGTGTGACTGAGTCAAGGTTAAAGGTTGCTCAACAGTAATCTCTGCAACAAATGATTATCTTTATTTTGTTCTTTATCAATGTATCTGACTGCTTTGATCGTCGTGACTTGAAGGCTCACGTCAAAATCAAGTATCCTGTTAACTGTAACCCTCTAACGCCTTATATGTTTAGAGAAAATGACAACGTTAAGGTTTGAGTCAAGGTTAAAGGTCGGGGCCACGGACGCAACACACACACACACACACACACACACACACACACACACACACACACACACACACACACACACACACACACACACACACACATACACACACACAGAGACACACAACCGAACATGTTCGATACAAGAGACTCACTTTGTTTTAAAAAAACGACGTGAGCCAATAATGGACAATCATATCAACAGTGCCGTTCGTCTTCCACAACATTTATGGTTTATTGTACTTCGGCCATTGGCCCATATACAATCCAAGAAAATAATAAATAAATATATAATCCAAACAAACAAGCAAACAAACAAACAGACACACAAACACAACTACAAACAAACAAATAAGCAAACAAAACTCCACACTACAACAACATACCGACGGAAGAATCCAAAAGGAACATTACCTACATCTGGAGAAGGGCATGCATTTGTATAACAGATGAACGTCAACCAACCAAACCAACCAACCAGAATCCACACTACAGCAACATACCAATGGAAGACAAGAGAGAATTACCTACATCTGGAGATGGCATGCATTTGTATAACAGATGAACGTCAACCAACCAAACCAACCAACCAGAATCCACACTACAGCAACATACAATGGAAGACAAGAGAGAATTACCTACATCTGGAGATGGCATACATTTGTATAACAGATGAACGTCAACCAACCAAACCAACCAACCAGAATCCACACTACAGCAACATACCAATGGAAGACAAGAGAGAATTACCTACATCTGGAGATGGCATACATTTGTATAACAGATGAACGTCAACCAACCAAACCAACCAACCAGAATCCACACTACAGCAACATACCAATGGAAGACAAGAGAGAATTACCTACATCTGGAGATGGCATACATTTGTATAACAGATGAACGTCAACCAACCAAACCAACCAACCAGAATCCACACTACAGCAACATACCAATGGAAGACAAGAGAGAATTACCTACATCTGGAGATGGCATACATTTGTATAACAGATGAACGTCAACCAACCAAACCAACCAACCAGAATCCACACTACAGCAACATACCAATGGAAGACAAGAGAGAATTACCTACATCTGGAGATGGCATACATTTGTATAACAGATGAACGTCAACCAACCAAACCAACCAACCAGAATCCACACTACAGCAACATACCAATGGAAGACAAGAGAGAATTACCTACATCTGGAGATGGCATACATTTGTATAACAGATGAACGTCAACCAACCAAACCAACCAACCAGAATCCACACTACAGCAACATACCAATGGAAGACAAGAGAGAATTACCTACATCTGGAGATGGCATACATTTGTATAACAGATGAACGTCAACCAACCAAACCAACCAACCAGAATCCACACTACAGCAACATACCAATGGAAGACAAGAGAGAATTACCTACATCTGGAGATGGCATACATTTGTATAACAGATGAACGTCAACCAACCAAACCAACCAACCAGAATCCACACTACAGCAACATACCAATGGAAGACAAGAGAGAATTACCTACATCTGGAGAAGGCATGCATTTGTATGACAGATGAACGTCAACCAACCAAACCAACCAACCAGAATCCACACTACAGCAACATACCAATGGAAGACAAGAGAGAATTACCTACATCTGGAGAGGGCATGCATTTGCATAACAGATGAACATCAACGTGCTGTCCATTAAACGATGACTGGGCGATCAGCCAGTGCTGGCTTCCGGTCATCAGCCATTTTGAAATCTGTTGTTGGTAAGGACAGGGCTGACTTCTGATGTCTGGGCCAGATACCCTTGGCTTTGGACAGTGACATGAACTTTGTAGAATTCTTCTTCATCTTGAACGTCTAGCGGCGGAACACTCGCCCGCCACTTTGTAGAATCCATAATACACCCAAGAGACTCATGTCTGAGGGCGAGGGAGTATGACCCAAAAGCCCAAGTGTATGATTATTCAGGCTGTTGGGTATCTTAAAAGTAAGATGACCCTATTCTGACCTTCTCCTTCTCCTGTTAATCCCCATCCTCCTCCTCCTCCCTCTTCTTCTTTTTCTTGTTATTGTTGTTGTTGTTGATGCTGTTCTTGTTGATGCTGTTGTTATTGTTGTTGTTGTTATTGTTGTTGTTGATGCTGTTGATGCTGTTGTTATTGTTCTTCTCTTTTCCCTCCCCCTCCTTCTTGGTGTTGAAGGTTTACAGCAGTAGCTGCAATAAGCACCATGCCAGCACCCCGCTGAGTGCTGCCCCTGCTGTGCTCTTCATTCAGGATTATCATCTGTGTGAACATGGCACCCCAGCACCATGCCAGTAGCCCGCAGAGTGCTGCCCCTGCTGTGCTCTTCATTCAGGATTATCATCTGTGTGAACATGGCACCCCAGCACCATGCCAGTACCCCGCTGAGTGCTGCCCCTGCTGTGCTCTTCATTCAGGATTATCATCTGTGTGAACATGGCACCCCAGCACCATGCCAGTAGCCCGCAGAGTGCTGCCCCTGCTGTGCTCTTCATTCAGGATTATCATCTGTGTGAACATGGCACCCCAGCACCATGCCAGTAGCCCGCAGAGTGCTGCCCCTGCTGTGCTCTTCATTCAGGATTATCATCTGTGTGAACATGGCACCCCAGCACCATGCCAGTAGCCCGCAGAGTGCTGCCCCTGCTGTGCTCTTCATTCAGGATTATCATCTGTGTGAACATGGCACCCCAGCACCATGCCAGTAGCCCGCAGAGTGCTGCCCCTGCTGTGCTCTTCATTCAGGATTATCATCTGTGTGAACATGGCACCCCAGCACCATGCCAGTAGCCCGCAGAGTGCTGCCCCTGCTGTGCTCTTCATTCAGGATTATCATCTGTGTGAACATGGCACCCCAGCACCATGCCAGTACCCCGCTGAGTGCTGCCCCTGCTGTGCTCTTCATTCAGGATTATCATCTGTGTGAACATGGCACCCCAGCACCATGCCAGTAGCCCGCTGAGTGCTGCCCCTGCTGTGCTCTTCATTCAGGATTATCATCTGTGTGAACATGGCACCCCAGCACCATGCCAGTACCCCGCTGAGTGCTGCCCCTGCTGTGCTCTTCATTCAGGATTATCATCCGCTGTGAACATGCGCACCCCCAATGTTACAGAGGTCTAACACTAAACCATTTGAGTTGGACTTCTGTCTCACTGTCTGCGTCTCTCTCTGTGCCTCTGTGTCTGTCCGTTTGTCTGTCTGTCTGTCTCTCTCTGTGTCTCCTGTCTATCTTTTCTAATCTCATCGGTAGCAATCGATTCATTGAATTTCAAACTAAGAGCCTCGGAGCAGACCGCTGTGTGTTAATCTCTTTATCTCTTTTAGAATGGGCCTCTGCTCACATTCCCTGATTAACGCCGGCTGCAGGTGTCTAGAGCTAACATAGAAAGAGAGGGGGCAGCGGAAGGGGTGGGGGGGGGTGGGGGTGGGGGTGGGGGCTTATATGATCAACTAATACCGAGGTAAAGAGGGCTCCGCCGTGTAATACAGGCTCAGACCAGAACAGGCCATCGTAAGGCGATCCTACTCATTAATCAATTTGAACAAAAGAAATATCAGATGTTCAGCTATTTTTTGTCTGAGGTCGAAGCTTGAACTGTCTCTGGTTTGTGACGCGAGGTATGCTGAGCTCAGCTGACCGCAGCGCAAACCTCCGCAAAGACGGTACAAAAACGTTTACATTGCTGGAAACAAGTGGACAATAAAGGCTCACGATGAATAAGAATGTTCATAATAAAATCTGTGTTTAAATAAAACCTCGATGTAGATCATCAAACAGACAGAGAGACAGACACACAGATGAGCTTAATCGGTCTGTCTGTCTGTCTGTCTGTCTCCCAATGCATGTCACCGTTTCTTACCTTTATCTCGATGTAGCTCTAACGGGCAAGTCTATCTTATTATATTCGTCCATGTTCAAACAAAAGGGACAAACAATTTTTAATAATTCCAGTTTGTTCTTCTCTGAACGTCTCTCGTTTTGTCTGTCTTATTTACGTCTTTGTTTCCTTATGTCTGCCTTTTGTTATCTCCGTTCTTCCTTCTGACTCAATGTGTCTGTCTATCTCTCTGGTTATTTCCGTTTATCTAATTCCGCTTCCTGTTGCTAAAAAACAAAAATTGTATTCATTCGTTTGTATTATCTCTCTTTCTCCCCCTCCCTCCCCCCCCTCCCCCTCCCCCCCCCTCTCTCTCTCTCTAAATAACAAAATTACAAACCTAATTCCTTCTAAATGTGGTGTTCCACAAGGGTAAGTACTTGGACCGCTATTTTTCACCTTGTATATGTTGCATAGAATGTTGACCCGCGTACAATGTATACATTCCACGGCCTAAAATGTAGAATGTGTACATTCTATGGGATTTTTGTAGAAGGTTGACGTAGGTATACTTTCTATGGGTTTTGTTGTAGAATGTATACATTACACGGGCTGAAATGGAGCCCGTCAACACCACACGGCCAAAAGTGTAGAAAGTAGACTATATTAGAAAGAGAGGCGTCTCTCAACATTAAATAGCCAAATTTGTAAATATAGACGACAGATCAACAAACACACACAGAACAAAACTCGAGACTGTATTAATATCCAGCTAATATCCAGATGATTTGAATAAGCCATCTTTGTTTTATGCGCTTGTAAAAAGTGGTACTTCACTTTTGTTGAGTAGTATATAAAAAATATTGATGGCGCTGAATTCGTGCTTTTCGTATGAACGCCGTGTTCCTGTGTGGTTCTCAACCAGTGAGTGCACGATGACAAGGTATCAAACCACTTGTAAAGAGCCTTGTTCCTGAGTGGTTCTCAACCAGTGAGTGCACGATGACAAGGTATCAAACCACTTGTAAAGAGCCTTGTTCCTGAGTGGTTCTCAACCAGTGAGTGCATGATGACAAGGTATCAAACCACTTGTAAAGAGCCTTGTTCCTGAGTGGTTCTCAACCAGTGAGTGCACGATGACAAGGTATCAAACCACTTGTAAAGAGCCTTGTTCTGAGTGGTTCTCAACCAGTGAGTGCATGATGACAAGGTATCAAACCACTTGTAAAGAGCCTTGTTCCTGAGTGGTTCTCAACCAGTGAGTGCATGATGACAAGGTATCAAACCACCTGTAAAGGTAGGTACAATCGTCAACATTCTGTGACACATCAGGTTCCCATCAACGTTCCATAAGTTTGTCCATTGAATGTACACATTCTACGATTTCGCTGTAGAAAGTATACATTCTGTTTCATTTTGAACCAGTCGTAGATACGCGGGTCAACATTCTATACAACATATATAAACAATTTACCCATATCCTTCAAAACTTCTAGTGAACTGTTTGCAGACGACACAACTATCGATACATGTCATACATATCCTATTCAAGTATGCCATACTTTGCAAGGCAGTGTAGACGTAGCCTACTCGTTAAATGGACACAACTAAACTACTTAGCTCTCCATCATCAAAAGACAAAATTCATGCTAATTGCAACCAGACAAAAACGCCAGCACATTAAGCCTACATTGCCTCCTCTGTATATCAATAATAACGTTCTAGAAGAAGTGTCAAATCATAAAGCTAGTAAACGTTACCGAGATTACATAGAATTGAGAGATAGGAGCTCTAAGCAGATGAGGAGGGAGACAAAAGACCATGAAAAACAAATAGCAAAAAACTGTAAGCTAAATCCCAAGCTGTTTTGGAAGTACATTAATTCTAAGCTCAAGTTATGTACTGGCGTCAGTTCACTTAAAGATAAACAGGGAGACATAGTCACAGCTGACCAGGATAAAGCTAACGTTTTGAATGATTATTTTGCTAGTGTTTTCACTAAAGAAAATACAGATTCCTTGCCCCCAATTAAAGATGAATCACCAGCTGACTGTACAGACATTGTTATTACAGTAGAAGCTATAAAGAATAAACTTAAGCACTTAGATGTAAACAAAGCCCAGGGGCCAGATAAGGTCCCAGCCAGAGTACTAAAAGAATTACATACAGAACTAGCACTTCCTTTAACAATTTTGTTCAATAAAAGTTTAGAATCAGGGGAACTCCCAGTAGATTGGAAAACGGCAGAGGTTATAGCCATTTATAAAAAAGGAACAAGAACAGATCCGGGAAATTACAGGCCTGTGAGCCTCACATGTATAACATGTAAAATTTTAGAACAGTTTGTTCGGGACGCAATTGTTAAACACATGACTGATTTTGATCTGTATACAGACTGCCAACATGGATTCAGGGCGGGGCGTTCTTGTATGACCCAGCTATTAGATGTGATGGACGATTTTACTAAACTGTTGGAAGACAAGGAGTCTTTCGATATTGTATACTTAGATTTTAGGAAGGCCTTTGATTCTGTGCCGCACGAAAGACTTCTCCTAAAACTACAGGCATATGGCATAACTGGGAACATACTAAGGTGGGTAAGACATTTCCTAATAGGCAGATCACAAAAGGTGCGGGTTGGGGCAAAACTATCATCTAATATTGACGTTTTAAGTGGCATTCCCCAGGGTAGTATCCTGGGGCCAATACTTTTTACAATTTTTATCAATGATCTCCCGGAGGAAATACAAAGTGTCTGTAAGATATTCGCAGACGATACCAAACTTTACAACTGTTCTAAATATTCAGACATAATACAAAATGACATAGATAAACTTATGGAATAGTCAGAAAAGTGGAATCTCTATTTTAATGCAGGAAAGTGCAAAGTCATGCATGTGGGCTATGACAATCAAAATGAAACTTATGAAATTTCCCACGGTTCAGCTAAACATGTTTTGGAAACCTGTTCAGATGAAAAAGACTTAGGAGTCATATTTGATTTTAAACTCAAATTTGATAAACACATTACAACAGCAGTAAACAAGGCCAATAGAATATTGGGTTTAATTAGAAGAAGTTTTATGGAATTAAATACAGACAGAAGTTTTTTTGAACCTATATAAAAGTTTAGTAAGACCTCATCTTGAGTATGGAAATCTAATTTGGAACCCTTTTCTTAAAAGACAATCTACACAAATTGAAAGGGTACAAAGGCGAGCAACCAAATTAATAAAATCAATACAAAATTTGGAATATGGGGACAGACTTCATAAGTTAAGTTTACCATCCTTAAAATTTAGAAGAGTAAGGGGAGATTTGATAACTGTATATAACATTTTGAATAACCCTGACAAAACTAACAAGCATTTGTTTCAATTGTCTAACGATTTGAGAACCCGTAACAGTGATCTAAAAATACTAACCCAATACAGTAGAACTAATATGAGAAAAAACTTCTTTTCTAATAGAGTCACCCAGCACTGGAACAATCTCCCTGCACAAACTAAACTTGCTTCCAACATTAACCATTTCAAAAACCTCCTAGATAGTGACCCCAAAATTAATGTTTTTAAATACAATTATGATTAAGACGACAATGATAGTTCAAAAAGCGCCACAGCGGTGCCAATCTGATTAATGAACAAAGCCACAATAACAAACAATCAAAAGATAGGGCACATCAAGAGGCCGTGAGGCCTGGCTGCCCTGAAGATCTGACCTGACCTGATAAACTACTGGGGCTAACCACAGATAATAATCTATCTTGGTCATCTTCATATACATAACCTATAAAAAAAACCCCATTGCTTTTAAAGTCTACCAGCTTCATAAAATAAAACACTTATTAAACTCGGAAAATGTTTTTCTATTCTTTCATTCAGTCGGCCATAGATTCTGCATCTCCTCTTTGGGATCTGGCCAGTGCCAGTTCACTGGTCTTTAGTCGCCGTTCATGAGCGTCATCAACATTAACCCATTCTCAGGCGAAGATTGCCAATACCCTTCCGCTTAAATCCAAACAATTGTTCAATAAAGGAATTCTAATGCATACGATTTTAAACGGACATTCTCCAACTTCAATAAGTGATATGTTTACTATCAACGAGTTTCGGCACAATCATAAAATGATTCTACCATTACCCTCAATGACGCTGTTCAAATAAAATCTTTCTTATTCTGGGAGTTGGCTAGCTATGGAATAGGCTTCCTATTTATTTAAAAATCGAGACAAATTTTGGAAGATTTAAAAGACTTTATCTCGAGTTTCTTATGAATATTGAAATTCTGTCGTCCTTTTCACCAGAAATGTACTAAATGCTTACAAATATCCAAGTTCCATTCAACATACATTATTTGTACCATATCTGCTTCACTAATTCCTGAATGTTGCAGGGTTTCGGGTTCTTTGCATGTACAACTGTCGGTGCACACATGGTACATTGGGGGGTGCTATTAGTCATACGAGTCTGTACGAGAGTGTAGGTACAACTGTCGGTGCACAAATTGTACATTCAGGGGGTGGGGGTGCTATTAGTCATACGAGTCTGTACGAGAGTGTAGGTACAACTGTCGGTGCACAAATTGTACATTCAGGGGGTGGGGGTGCTATTAGTCATACGAGTCTGTACGAGAGTGTAGGTACAACTGTCGGTGCACAAATTGTACATTCAGGGGATGGGGGTGCTATTAGTCATACGGGTCTGTAGAAGAGTGTAGGTACAACTGTCGGTGCACAAATTGTACATTCAGGGGGGGGGGGGGGGTGCTATTAGTCATACGAGTCTGTACGAGAGTGTAGGTACAACTGTCGGTGCACAAATTGTACATTCAGGGGATGGGGGTGCTATTAGTCATACGGGTCTGTAGGAGAGTGTAGGTACAACTGTCGGTGCACAAATTGTACATTCAGGGGGTGGGGGTGCTATTAGTCATACGGGTCTGTACGAGAGTGTAGGTACAACTGTCGGTGCACAAATTGTACATTCAGGGGATGGGGGTGCTATTAGTCATACGGGTCTGTAGAAGAGTGTAGGTACAACTGTCGGTGCACGCATGGTACAGTCAGAGGGGGGGGGGGGGGGGGGGGGTGCTATTAGTCATACGGGTCTGTAGGAGAGTGTAGGTACAACTGTCGGTGCACGCATGGTACATTCAGAGGGGGGGGGGGGGGGGGGGGTGCTATTAGTCATACGGGTCTGTAGGAGAGTGTAGGTACAACTGTCGGTGCACGCATTGTACAGTCAGAGGGGGGGGGGGGGGGTGCTATTAGTCATACGGGTCTGTAGGAGAGTGTAGGTACAACTGTCGGTGCACGCATGGTACAGTTCAGAGGGGGGGGGGGGGGTGCTATTAGTCATACGGGTCTGTAGGAGAGTGTAGGTACAACTGTCGGTGCACGCATGGTACAGTCATGGGGGGGGGGGGGGGGGGGGGTGCTATTCATAGGAGTCTGTAGGAGAGTGTAGGTACAACTGTCGGTGCAACGCATGGTGCATTCAGGGGGGGGGGGGGGCTATTCATAGGAGTCTGTAGGAGAGTGTGGGCTTTAGATTGATGCTTAAAACTGTCGTTCGTCCCATCTTTAATTTAACGTCTAAATAAAATTGTCGTGTGTGTGTGTTTGTGTTTGTGTTTGTGTTTGTGCGTGTGCGTGCGTGCGTGTGTGCGTGTGTGTGTGTGTGTGTGTGCAAAAGTTGATATGTATGATTTTTTGCATAATCCCCCCCCCCCTCTCTCTCTCTCTCTCTCTCTCTCTCTCTCTCTCTCTCTCTCTCTCTCTCTCTCTCTCTCTCTCATCTCTCTCTCTCTCTCTCTGAAGTTTTTTAAAATAATAAAAGTATGTACATGCATGTTCTTTGCTTTTAATTCATGCAGTTTTTCATTATTGAATTTGCTTGTTTTTCTTTTTTCTCTTTTGTTGTTTTTATTTTATTTTGTTTATTTAGAGGACTGGATGAAAAAAAGCAATTATGCTTATTCTATTATCCTCGAAAAATAAAAATAATTCATTTAAATTAACTCTGTCTCTGTCTCTGTCTCTGTCTCTGTCTCTGTCTCTCTCTCTCTCTCTCTCTCTCTCTCTCTCTCTCTCTCTCTCTCTCTCTCTCTCTCTCTCTCTCTCTCTCTCCTCTCCTTCGCCCTTACTCTGTCTTTCCCACTCTCTGTTCCTTCTTGTTATCTCTCCGCTCTTCAGCTAGCTTCACGTCTCTCGCTTCCTTCTTCACCTTCCTAGTCTTCCTGGTTTGAAACACTCCACATTCCCCCTGTCCTGCTTTGTCAAGGGTAGGATGCAAAGAAGATCAAGTGTGCTTGTTGTTCGCCCTCATTTAAAACTGTATTTATTTGTCTGTTTGTTTCTTCTTCTCTTTCTGTTCTTGATGTTGATCTTGTTCTTCTGTTTCATCTCCTTTTTCTGATTCGGTTTCTTCTTCGCCCCCCCCCCCCTATCTTGTTCTTGTTCGTGTTCTTGCTTTTCTTCTTCAAGTTCGTCTTCTTCTTCTTCTTCTTCTTCTTCTTCTTCTTCTTCTTCTTCTTCGTTCTTCTTCTTCTTCTTCTTCTTCTTCTTCTTCTTCTTCTTCTTCTTCTTCTTCTTCTTCTTCTTCTTCTCCTTCTCCTCGTCTATCGGCCCCGCAGAGGAAGGTCAGCTCTCATGGCGTCTGGTTTGCGGCCCTTTGATCAAGCGGAAACTGAAATGTAGAGCACTGGAGCAGCTTAAGGGTTGAAACAAAACAAAGAATGTTACGTAAAGAATGAGAATCTCCTCCTGCCACTTGAAAGAGGCGCTGTGTGTCTGTGTGTCTGGCTGTCTCATGTCTGTTTGTCTGTGTGTCTGTCTGTTGTTTCTTGTCGTCTGTGCCTTTCTGGTCCTTGTTGTTATTCCCATCATCAAAGACTTCCATTTGTTCTCATCTTCCTCGTTACGTTGCTCTCCTTCTCCACTGGTCTCAGATTGTCATGTTTTCATTATTTCATTTCGGTTTGGACGACAAGCAAATGTGAACAGCGTGCCTTTGCCATTGTGCACTTACTTTGGCTTTCTTCATTAATGTCTTCCTTTGTGACGTGTTCTCCTGTTCCATGGCTGTCGCTAAATAGTGCAAGTGATGCAGTCGTTTTCATGTTATCTTTATAATAAAAGCCAAGTGTGTGTGTCTGTCTGTCTGTGTGTGTGTGAAACACAAAACGGGCCTTATAACTCCGCCGGTTTTTGACCGAATCGCTTCAAATTTGCTGTGAGCCCTAACGGGGCGATGGCAACGGCAACCGAGGTGGCCGTGTCATTTGTGCGGTTTGGCAAATGCGCGAAACGCGTATCCCCCAGCCTCTCGGCGCCCGTATCTCCGGTATTTATCGACCAATTGCCTTCGAATTTGGCAGGTAGATGACCGGGGAAGTCGACTATCCGTGTACCAAACTGGAAGCGAATTGATGTAGAAACGCGCGCGATATAGGCCGCTTAACCTTTTCACAAACCGCGGCGAA
>CM065690.1:59642833-59650333 GCA_017654935.2 Phymorhynchus buccinoides | reverse complement strand
TTATGTAGATGTATTGTGGTTGGTGTTTTGTGGTGGTGGTGGTGGTGGTGATGGTGGTGCGTGTGGGGAGGGGGGGAGGTGCGCACACGCGTGCGTGCGTATTTCTGTTTGAAGAAAATATTAGGTTTTGATGTTTAATTATTTCTTCAATTCATATTAATGTACTAATGTGTTAATCCTTGTTTGTCTGCGTGTGAATATATATTGCTATATTTGATGTTTATATAATATGTGTTTATGCCTACGGATGTACTGTATTAATGCTAGTATTTATTGTAGCTTTTGTGTATTACTTTAGTGATGCTTATTTATGTATCTTACTTTAATCATTTGTAAAGCGCAAAGAGCTCCAGTTTTACTGAGAGGTGTTGCACTATATACAAAATCATTATTATTATTATTAGTATTATTAAATATCTATGTTTTAAATAATAGTTGACTTATTTATCACATGAAAGAAGAATAGATCTAGTACGCTTTTGAAGGGTATTTATTTCACGGTAAGTACTTATTTCTCATGACACCTGCATGTCCCACGATGTTCAGGGGGTCAACTCGCAGCTTGCACTGGTGTCAAATGAAGAACATGGTCGCTATGCTAAGTTGTCAAGTTATGGTTTAAAGTTTCTCCTTGTACTCTTTCCTTACTCCCAGCCTCCCCCCTCAACTACTTCCCTTACTCCCACCCTCCCCCCTCAACTACTTCCCTTACTCCCACCCTCCCCCCTCAACTACTTCCCTTACTCCCACCCTCCCCCCTCAACTACTTCCCTTACTCCCACCCTCCCCCCTCAACTACTTCCCTTACTCCCACCCTCCCCCCTCAACTACTTCCCTCTTCCCTCCAAGTTGTCCCTTTCCTCCCTTGTCTCACTCACTAACCCCCCTCCCTCCAACACGATGTCTTAGTGGTTTGATTAAAAAGATACCAGATGAAAAAGCGCCCTATCTAATTCTTCAAATCCTCGGTTATTCCCCTCTCTCATGCATAACCAATTGTATGCAAATTCACTCTGGGTTCTGACCACTGACATGCGCACACAGCCCAGCTGCCTGGACCCAGGTGTGAGAGTGGAATTACACTTTGCACAGTCACCTCTTCTAATGGATGTTTAGGTGGAATAACAGCCCTTAGACCTTGACACCAGGGGGCGTTCCATTTTAAATGCATTTTGCAATCTCTCTCTCTCTCTCTCTCTCTCTCTCTCTCTCTCTCTCTCTCTCTCTCTCTCTCTCTCTCTCTCTCTCTCTCTCTCTCTCTCTCTCTCTCTCTCTCTCTCTCTCTCTCTCTCTCATGTGCGAGCAACAACTATGGATTACGCCTATCATTTGGAACCGAAACAAGCCAGGAGTGTTATCTTCCTTAGGGTCACCAGAAGGGCTCATTCTGGTAAGAACAAAAACTCAGCAACAACTTGTTGTATTCTACTCACGAATTCACGCCCCCCCCCCCCCCCCCCCCCCCACACACACACTCACCCCCCTGAACGTGTCCTGGATGTAATGACATGGAAAGCAGCACTCTAACATTAGGGGACAGTTGAATTATTTTCAGAGTAAGTTGAGCGTGGTTGGTGACTTTCTTCCATCAAGACCACAGATAACTTTTAAACAGAAATAAAGTTTCACGTTCTTTTAAAGGCCGCGTGCAGTTTAACTTCAGAGTGTCTTCAAGGCACTGACAGCAGTTGTCTTTCTTCTTACTGTAGCCTTCAAAGTGGTGTCCCTTTAGAGAGGCGTTGCATACATTTCAGTTCAAGGATTGTATAATTGCACCAGACACTTACCATATATTAAAGTTTTAGGGATGAAAAAAAGGCTGAAGAAAAAAGTACCTGGGGAATGACAACCTGCAACGTTTGTAGTTGGCAGTTTGAAAGGTCGTAGATGATCCCATGCCACAGAAGGTCGTTATAAATGATGGCCATAATGGATTCACAGATGACGGAGACGATTGCTGATTATGTGGATTTTATCATTTCCGAATGTGCATTCTTTGTATCGTCTATATATTGTAAAGCAGCTGAACGTACAAAAGTACCATGGAATAGTGTTTTAATAGAAGTTCACCATGTCGAACGCAGCCATGAGCCATTGTTATCTGAATGCAGGAGAGTCCAACACTAAACAAGATTAGTGAGCGTGGGTTCTGCTTTGTGAAGACGTGAGAGATGTACTAGTTAGTGGGTGAAGTAGTTAGTGACTATTTCTTATTCAGGCACATGCGCATTTACTGTTACAGTAACAGTTTTGTTTAAGGTTATATACATGGCCATCTAATTTGACAATAAAATATATTTGCATGTCTTAAAATCAGTTTTAAATTAAAATCAAATTTGTTCTCTATTTCTTCTGGAATATATTTACAGAAAACACCGTGCACTAGTCAGACCTTTTCTTGGCTATCAATATGTAACACCCTCATAATATGTAACACCCTCATAATATGTAACACCCTAATAATATGCTGGGCATAAAGGTACAGTTCATAGTTCTTGGCTATCAATATGTAACACCCTCATAATATGTAACACCCTCATAATATGTAACACCCTCATAATATGCTGGGCATAAAGGTACAGTTCATAGTTCTTGGCTATCAATATGTAACACCCTCATAATATGCTGGGCATAAAGGTACAGTTCATAGTTCTTGGCTATCAATATGTAACACCCTCATAATATGCTGGGCATAAAGGTACAGTTCATAGTTCTTGGCTATCAATAAGTAACACCCTCATAATATGTAACACCCTCATAATATGCTGGGCATAAAGGTACAGTTCATAGTTCTTGGCTATCAATATGTAACACCCTCATAATATGTAACACCCTCATAATATGCTGGGCATAAAGGTACAGTTCATAGTTCTTGGCTATCAATATGTAACACCCTCATAATATGCTGGGCATAAAGGTACAGTTCATAGTTCTTGGCTATCAATATGTAACACCCTCATAATATGCTGGGCATAAAGGTACAGTTCATAGTTCTTGGCTATCAATATGTAACACCCTCATAATATGCTGGGCATAAAGGTACAGTTCATAGTTCTTGGCTATCAATAAGTAACACCCTCATAATATGCTGGGCATAAAGGTACAGTTCATAGTTCTTGGCTATCAATAAGTAACACCCTCATAATATGCTGGGCATAAAGGTACATACAGTTCATAGTTCTTGGCTATCAATAAGTAACACCCTCATAATATGCTGGGCATAAAGGTACAGTTCATAGTTCTTGGCTATCAATATGTAACACCCTCATAATATGCTGGGCATAAAGGTACAGTTCATAGTTCTTGGCTATCAATAAGTAACACCCTCATAATATGCTGGGCATAAAGGTACAGTTCATAGTTCTTGGCTATCAATAAGTAACACCCTCATAATATGCTGGGCATAAAGGTACAGTTCATAGTTCTTGGCTATCAATAAGTAACACCCTCATAATATGCTGGGCATAAAGGTACAGTTCATAGTTCTTGGCTATCAATAAGTAACACCCTCATAATATGCTGGGCATAAAGGTACAGTTCATAGTTCTTGGCTATCAATAAGTAACACCCTCATAATATGCTGGGCATAAAGGTACAGTTCATAGTTCTTGGCTATCAATAAGTAACACCCTCATAATATGCTGGGCATAAAGGTACAGTTCATAGTTCTTGGCTATCAATAAGTAACACCCTCATAATATGCTGGGCATAAAGGTACAGTTCATAGTTCTTGGCTATCAATATGTAACACCCTCATAATATGCTGGGCATAAAGGTACAGTTCATAGTTCTTGGCTATCAATATGTAACACCCTCATAATATGCTGGGCATAAAGGTACAGTTCATAGTTCTTGGCTATCAATAAGTAACACCCTCATAATATGCTGGGCATAAAGGTACAGTTCATAGTTCTTGGCTATCAATAAGTAACACCCTCATAATATGCTGGGCATAAAGGTACAGTTCATAGTTCTTGGCTATCAATAAGTAACACCCTCATAATATGCTGGGCATAAAGGTACAGTTCATAGTTCTTGGCTATCAATAAGTAACACCCTCATAATATGCTGGGCATAAAGGTACAGTTCATAGTTCTTGGCTATCAATAAGTAACACCCTCATAATATGCTGGGCATAAAGGTACAGTTCATAGTTCTTGGCTATCAATAAGTAACACCCTCATAATATGCTGGGCATAAAGGTACAGTTCATAGTTCTTGGCTATCAATATGTAACACCCTCATAATATGCTGGGCATAAAGGTACAGTTCATAGTTCTTGGCTATCAATAAGTAACACCCTCATAATATGCTGGGCATAAAGGTACAGTTCATAGTTCTTGGCTATCAATAAGTAACACCCTCATAATATGCTGGGCATAAAGGTACATACAGTTCATAGTTCTTGGCTATCAATATGTAACACCCTCATAAAATGCTGGGCATAAAGGTACATACAGTTCATAGTTCTTGGCTATCAATATGTAACACCCTCATAATATGCTGGGCATAAAGGTACATACAGTTCATAGTTCTTGGCTATCAATATGTAACACCCTCATAATATGCTGGGCATAAAGGTACATACAGTTCATAGTTCTTGGCTATTAATATATAACACCCTCATAATATGCTGGGCATAAAGGTACATACAGTTCATACTTCTTTGGCGACAAATTACATTAACGTGACAAATCAACTTTTTTTTTCTAAAGGCATGCTTCAACTCTTCTACCGCCGCGGCTGTAGATGTGCGCCATGCCGTTGCCTGCACCTCATTGGCAGAGTTGTAAGGTAGTGACGATAAACATCTTTAAAGTGATTGACTCTTTATAGAGCTTATATCAGTGCATTGTTTGTTGGTTTAAAGCATTTATTAAAGCATGCGATTGCGCTTAGTTCTCTTGAAAACATATCTTGGCAGAGAAGGATTCAAAGGACAAAAAAAGCTTGGCGCTAGAAGAGGTAAGCCTTCACACCGAGCCACTGCTGTCTGACTACTGTGCCTTGTTTTCTAAGATCCCCTTCAGCCATCCATTATAGCCCACAGAAACAATTGCAGTCTGCCTACTGTGCCTTGTTCTCTAAGAGCTCCTTCAGCCAACCATTAGCCCACAGACAGAAACAATTGCAGTCTGCCTACTGTGCCTTGTTCTCTAAGATCCCCTCCATCCATCCATTAGCCCACAGACAGAAACAATTGCAGTCTGCCTACTGTGCCTTGTTCTCTAAGATCCCCTCCATCCATCCATTAGCCCACAGACAGAAACAATTGCAGTCTGCCTACTGTGCCTTGTTCTCTAAGATCTCCTTCAGCCAACCATTAGCCCAGACAGAAACAATTGCAGTCTGCCTACTGTGCCTTGTTCAAGATCCCTTCATCCATCCATTAGCCCACAGACAGAAACAATTGCAGTCTGCCTACTGTGCCTTGTTCTCTAAGATCCCCTTCATCCATCCATTAGCCCACAGACAGAAACAATTGCAGTTTGCCTACTGTGCCTTGTTCTCTAAGATCCCCTTCAGCCATCCATTAGCCCACAGACAGAAACAATTGCAGTTTGCCTACTGTGCCTTGTTCTCTAAGATCCCCTCCATCCATCCATTATAGCCCACAGACAGAAACAATTGCAGTTTGCCTACTGTGCCTTGTTCTCTAAGATCCCCTTCAGCCATCCATTAGCCCACAGACAGAAACAATTGCAGTCTGCCTACTGTGCCTTGTTCTCTAAGATCCCCTTCAGCCATCCATTAGCCCACAGACAGAAACAATTGCAGTTTGCCTACTGTGCCTTGTTCTCTAAGATCCCCTTCAGCCATCCATTAGCCCACAGACAGAAACAATTGCAGTCTGCCTACTGTGCCTTGTTCTCTACGATCCCCTTCAGCCATCCATTAGCCCACAGACAGAAACAATTGCAGTTTGCCTACTGTGCCTTGTTCTCTAAGATCCCCTTCATCCATCCATTAGCCCACAGACAGAAACAATTGCAGTTTGCCTACTGTGCCTTGTTCTCTAAGATCCCCTTCAGCCATCCATTAGCCCACAGACAGAAACAATTGCAGTCTGCCTACTGTGCCTTGTTCTCTAAGATCCCCTTCAGCCATCCATTAGCACAGACAGAAACAATTGCAGTCTGCCTACTGTGCCTTGTTCTCTAAGATCCCCTTCAGCCATCCATTAGCCCACAGACAGAAACAATTGCAGTCTGCCTACTGTGCCTTGTTCTCTAAGATCCCCTTCAGCCATCCATTAGCCCAGACAGAAACAATTGCAGTCTGCCTACTGTGCCTTGTTCTCTAAGATCCCCTTCAGCCATCCATTAGCCCACAGACAGAAACAATTGCAGTCTGCCTACTGTGCCTTGTTCTCTAAGATCCCCTTCAGCCATCCATTAGCCCAGACAGAAACAATTGCAGTTTGCCTACTGTGCCTTGTTCTCTAAGATCCCCTTCAGCCATCCATTAGCCCACAGACAGAAACAATTGCAGTCTGCCTACTGTGCCTTGTTCTCTAAGATCCCCTTCAGCCATCCATTAGCCCAGACAGAAACAATTGCAGTCTGCCTACTGTGCCTTGTTCTCTAAGATCCCCTTCAGCCATCCATTAGCCCAGACAGAAACAATTGCAGTCTGCCTACTGTGCCTTGTTCTCTAAGATCCCCTTCAGCCATCCATTAGCCCACAGACAGAAACAATTGCAGTCTGCCTACTGTGCCTTGTTCTCTAAGATCCCCTTCAGCCATCCATTAGCCCACAGACAGAAACAATTGCAGTTTGCCTACTGTGCCTTGTTCTCTAAGATCCCCTTCAGCCATCCATTAGCCCACAGACAGAAACAATTGCAGTTTGCCTACTGTGCCTTGTTTTCTAAGATCCCCTTCAGCCATCCATTAGCCCACAGACAGAAACAATTGCAGTCTGCCTACTGTGCCTTGTTCTCTAAGATCCCCTTCAGCCATCCATTAGCCCACAGACAGAAACAATTGCAGTCTGCCTACTGTGCCTTGTTCTCTAAGATCCCCTTCAGCCACCCATTAGCCCACAGACAGAAACAATTGCAGTCTGCCTACTGTGCCTTGTTCTGTAAGACCCCCTCCATCCATCCATTAGCCCATTGATAGAAACAAACATCCACACACTAAGGGCGCTTGAACGGTGGCCACTGAAGATGTTTAACTCGTACCCAAGGCTGCGGCACACATAGCTAATCCTGGTTTGAGAGTCACTGAGACTGACTGTGGCTGCCCACGTGGCGGGGTAATAAAAAACGGTCACATACGTAATGTTCCTATCCGTAGCTGATGCACTTGTACCATACTGTTCAAGTGCTTTCGCTGCTGGGATGATCCATGAAGTCATTTAGCCAGGGTAAGTCAATAACAACATACTGCAAAATAAAGCCGCCCCCACCCTCCCGAACATTCACTCGGGAGAAGAAGCGTGGTGGACAGAGAACATTATTGTGAGCGAATTGCAGGCCCTTTTTCAAAGCAAGAA
>CM065690.1:59627833-59635333 GCA_017654935.2 Phymorhynchus buccinoides | reverse complement strand
GTTCTGTTGTCAGATAGCAGCAGGTCGGAGGACGTTAATCTCATCACTATGTCCTGTTGTCAGATAGCAGCCGGTCGGAGGACGTTAATCTCATCACTATGTTCTGTTGTCAGATAGCAGCAGGTCGGAGGACGTTAATCTCATCACTATGTTCTGTTGTCAGACAGCAGCAGGTCGGAGGACGTTAAACTCATCATTATGTTCTGTTGTCAGAAGCTTGGTGGACGTGTGTCAGTCGTGTCTGACTATGCCTTCCATACAGCTTGGTTAAAGTGTGTGTCAGAGAGTAGTGTCTGACTATGCCTTCCATACAGCTTGGTGGACGTGTGTCAGTCGTATCTGGCTATGCCTTCCACACAGCACAGGAGGCCACCGCTGTTCTGGAAACCTGGGCTGGAAGTCCTATGTAGCGGAGATGCCTTGCCCAGGTCGCATCCCGTCTCTTGGCGATGAGGACTGTCCTATATAGCGGAGATGCCTTGCCCAGGGCGCATCCCCAGTCTCTTGGCGATGAGGACTGTCCTATATAGCGGAGATGCCTTGCCCAGGGCGCATCCCCAGTCTCTTGGCGATGAGGACTGACGGCTGTTGATGGAGTAGAGCACCTGAAAGCCCACTGTGTTGATATGAAAACTATCAAGATAAAAACAAACCACGCCCCATAGCAACATACCACTGGCTGTTCCGTTACAAAAGAACGCCGTTAATCTGCGTCAACAACCTTAAAGATGCTTTATGTTAACAATGTACATTGTATCCCAACACACTATCCCCACTGCATTCTATGGAGTGTCACACGTGTGCTCGCTTTATGCTTTATGCTAGCAATGTACATTGTATCCCAACACACTATCCCCACTTCATTCCATGGAGTGTCACACGTGTGCTCGCTTTATGCTTTATGCTAGCAATGTACATTGTATCCCAACACACTATCCCCACTGCATTCCATGGAGTGTCACACGTGTGCTCGCTTTATGCTTTATGTTGCCAATGTACATTGTATCCCAACACACTATCCCCACTTCATTCCATGGAGTGTCACACGTGTGCTCGCTTTATGCTTTATGTTGCCAATGTACATTGTATCCCAACACACTATCCCCACTTCATTCCATGGAGTGTCACACGTGTGCTCGCTTTATGTTTTATGTTAACAATGTACATTGTATCCCAACACACTATCCCCACTGCATTCCATGGAGTGTCACACGTGTGCTCGCTTTATGTTTTAGTTAACAATGTACATTGTATCCCAACACACTATCCCCACTGCATTCCATGGAGTGTCACACGTGTGCTCGCTTTATGCTTTATGTTGCCAATGTACATTGTATCCCAACACACTATCCCCACTTCATTCCATGGAGTGTCACACGTGTGCTCGCTTTATGTTTTAGTTAACAATGTACATTGTATCCCAACACACTATCCCCACTGCATTCCATGGAGTGTCACACGTGTGCTCGCTTTATGCTTTATGTTGCCAATGTACATTGTATCCCAACACACTATCCCCACTTCATTCCATGGAGTGTCACACGTGTGCTCGCTTTATGCTTTATGTTGCCAATGTACATTGTATCCCAACACACTATCCCCACTGCATTCCATGGAGTGTCACACGTGTGCTCGCTTCATGCTTTATGTTAGCAATGTACATTGTAATCCCAACACACTATCCCCACTGCATTCCATGGAGTGTCACACGTGTGCTCGCTTCATGCTTTATGTTAGCAATGTACATTGTATCCCAACACACTATCCCCACTTCATTCCATGGAGTGTCACACGTGTGCTCGCTTCATGCTTTATGTTGCCAATGTACATTGTATCCCAACACACTATCCCCACTTCATTCCATGGAGTGTCACACGTGTGCTCGCTTTATGCTTTGTGTTAACAATGTACATTGTATCCCAACACACTATCCCCACTTCATTCCATGGAGTGTCACACGTGTGCTCGCTTTATGCTTTATGTTGCCAATGTACATTGTATCCCAACACACTATCCCCACTTCATTCCATGGAGTGTCACACGTGTGCTCGCTTTATGCTTTGTGTTAACAATGTACATTGTATCCCAACACACTATCCCCACTTCATTCCATGGAGTGTCACACGTGTGCTCGCTTTATGCTTTGTGTTAACAATGTACATTGTATCCCAACACACTATCCCCACTTCATTCCATGGAGTGTCACACGTGTGCTCGCTTTATGCTTTGTGTTAACAATGTACATTGTATCCCAACACACTATCCCCACTGCATTCCATGGAGTGTCACACGTGTGCTCGCTTTATGCTTTATGTTACCAATGTACATTGTATCCCAACACACTATCCCCACTTCATTCCATGGAGTGTCACACGTGTGCTCGCTTTATGCTTTGTGTTAACAATGTACATTGTATCCCAACACACTATCCCCACTGCATTCCATGGAGTGCCACACGTGTGCTCGCTTTATGTTTTTCATTAAAAATGGTAAACGCACAACATACAGCAATGATATGCACGTGGTTGTGAATGTGTGTACATGCGCGCGTGTGAATGTTTGCGTTCGTATATTCCTTAAAATATCCCACCACAAAATGAAATAACTACGGCGTGTTTACCCCCCCCCCCCCCCATTCTCTGCCGAAAAAATAACAACGACACACACAACATTGATATATATACAAGCATATAACAGGCAACAAACATATAAATCCCATATGGCTTTGCCGAGAGGACGTAAAACATTAACTTTGGCCACAAACAAACAAACAATGAAACCACAGCCAACTTAAAAGTATTACTATACACGCGTCGTTTTGTGAAAGAACAAACAATAATAATAAAACAATTAATATAAAAAAAAACACTAGTGAAATTCTCTTTCTTTGTTTAATTGCTTGACTGCTTGTTCAAAGCTCACCTACTGTCTTTTTCATTCTCGAAGAAGACAGTGTGTAGGAAGAACACAACGTCATTATGAACTTTAACTTTAGTCGCACACCTCAGTACATCTTTTTTTTACGCCAGTAAGACACCATACACATTTTTACGTGAACGACGCACTATAGTTTCCCACTTCCGGGATCGGCCATTAGCCCTGAGGCATTGTGGGAAGGGCGATGGCGGCGTTGTAATTTTTGACATCTCTCTTTTTAAATCTAATCGTCCTTCAAAATGGCGTGCGGCGTAAAACCAAGCTCTATGCTTCTCTGGAGATCATTGCTTCTGGTTCGGCTCCGTTGTTGTTGTTGTTGTTGTTGTTGTTGTTGTTGTTGTTGTTGTTGTTGTTGTTGTTGTTGTTGTTGTTGTTGTTGTTGTTGTTTGTTGTTGTTGTTGTTGTTGTTGTTGTTGTTGTTGTTTGTTGTTGTTGTTGTTGTTGTTGTTGTTGTTGTTGTTGTTGTTGTTGTTGTTGTTGTTGTTGTTGTTGTTGTTGTTGTTGTTGTTGTTGTTGTTGTTGTTGTTGTTGTTGTTGTTGTTGTTGTAGTTGTTGTTGTTGTTGTTGTTGTTGTAGTTGTTGTTGTTGTTGTTGTTGTAGTGTTGTTGTTGTTGTTGTAGTGTGTTGTTGTTGTTGTTGTTGTTGTAGTAGCTGTTGTTGTTGTTGTTGTAGTTGTTGTTGTTGTTGTAGTAGCTGTTGTTGTTGTTGTTGTAGTAGCTGTTGTTGTTGTTGTTGTAGTTGTTGTTGTTGTTGTAGTAGCTGTTGTTGTTGTTGTTGTTGTTGTTGTTGTTGTTGTTGTTGTTGTTGTTGTAGCTGTTATTGTTGTGAACCCTCTTTTTTCTTCTTGCAATTGCGAGAGTGTAGCCTACTGCGATGGAACAGGCCTTATTTTGTTATATAGTTTGTAAAATCTTCTCTTCTTCGTCGATCGCTCAGACAGCTTTCTGTAGCATGAGCGCAGATGCGTCATGCTGCCATTATGCGCCTAATTAAGCAATAATTAGGCCCTGCATGTCTGTCTTTGGCTGGTGGAAATTTTGTAGGAGTTTCTAGAACAAAGGCAGGAGAATGGAAGTAAGGCAGAAAGATAGCATATGACAGTAAGCAAAGGGAAAAGGCAGAGTCAAAGAGAGCGGCATATTGGAGGAAGTTATAAGCACACAACTTCCAGAAAATGGGGGAACTATTTTTACGAAAGACCCCCTGGCATATCCACGGATTTTTTAAATTGTATCTTTAATAACCTTTTTTGCGTCTTCCAGCATGTTTCTGTCTGTCCTTCCGTGTCTGTATTAGTATATCTGTCCGTCTGTCTGTCTGTATTTGTCTGTCTGTCCTTCCGTGTCTGTATTTGTATATCTGTCCGTCTGTCTGTCTGTATTTGTCTTTCTCTCTCCTCTCCCCAGACGTTCCCTCTTCTGTTAGGGTCTTTAACTGCCCAGCTTTCCATTGAGTCTCTGTAACATTGTATAGAGTTCTGCAATTGTGGAACTCAGTGCATTCTGGCTCGTGTGCATCAGTATGAGAAGAGCACGAGCTTAACAAACAGCACACGCTACAGATGGGACTATGGTACAGATGCAACAAGTCATAGCCGCAGCTCGTACAAAGACCACTACAAACCGAAAGCGCCCATTAACTTTAAAGCACAACTGGAAGAGAAATGGCTACAGAGAAAGTTAAGAAAGAGCACACTATGTGCAGGTTCACAACTAAACACCAAGGAAGATTAAGGAGTCAGGACATGGGTGTGCTAGCCACCAAGTTTCCAGGCTAACGACGAGTCAGGACATGTGTGTGCTAGCCACCAAGTCTCCAGGCTAATGATGAGTCAGGACATGGGTGTGCTAGCCAGCAAGTCTCCATGCTAATGACGAGTCAGGACATGGGTGTGCTAGCCAGCAAGTCTCCATGCTAATGACGATGAGTGACATGGGTGTGCTAGCCACTAAGTCTCCATGCTAATGACGAGTCAGGACATGGGTGTGCTAGCCACCAAGTCTCCATGCTAATGACGATGAGTGACATGGGTGTGCTAGCCACCAAGTCTCCATGCTAATGACGAGTCAGGACATGGGTGTGCTAGCCAGCAAGTCTCCATGCTAATGACGATGAGTGACATGGGTGTGCTAGCCACCAAGTCTCCATGCTAATGACGATGAGTGACATGGGTGTGCTAGCCAGCAAGTCTCCATGCTAATGACGAGTCAGGACATGGGTGTGCTAGCCAGCAAGTCTCCATGCTAATGACGATGAGTGACATGGGTGTGCTAGCCAGCAAGTCTCCATGCTAATGACGATGAGTGACATGGGTGTGCTAGCCAGCAAGTCTCCATGCTAATGACGATGAGTGACATGGGTGTACTAGCCAGCACGTCTCCATGCTAATGACGAGTCAGGACATGGGTGTGCTAGCCACCAAGTCTCCATGCTAATGACGATGAGTGACATGGGTGTGCTAGCCACCAAGTCTCCATGCTAATGACGATGAGTGACATGGGTGTACTAGCCAGCAAGTCTCCATGCTAATGACGATGAGTGACATGGGTGTGCTAGCCACCAAGTCTCCAGGCTAATGACAATGAGTGACATGGGTGTGCTAGCCAGCAAGTCTCCATGCTAATGACGATGAGTGACATGGGTGTGCTAGCCAGCAAGTCTCCATGCTAATGACGAGTCAGGACATGGGTGTGCTAGCCAGCAAGTCTCCATGCTAATGACGATGAGTGACATGGGTGTGCTAGCCAGCAAGTCTCCATGCTAATGACGAGTCAGGACATGGGTGTGCTAGCCACTAAGTCTCCAGGCTAATGACGAGTCAGGACATGGGTGTGCAAGCCACTAAGTCTCCAGGCTAATGACGAGTCAGGACATGGGTGTGCTAGCCAGCAAGTCTCCATGCTAATGACGAGTCAGGACATGGGTGTGCTAGCCACCACGTATCCAGGCTAATGACGAGTCAGGACATGGGTGTGCTAGCCACCAAGTCTCCAGGCTAATGACGTCGAAGAAAAGGTGAATTTATGAAGAAGGCTGGAGACAGCCTTTAATGCCTTCGCCTTTCCCTAGAACAAATAACATCGCAGAACAAACAGGGCGGCTAATCTGCTAACGTATAAATTCGCTACCGCAAAGAAGAAAAGATTAGCTTTGAAGGCTCAGAGAGAGAGAGAGAGAGAGAGAGAGAGAGAGAGAGAGAGAGAGAGAGAGAGAGAGAGAGAGAGAGAGAGAGAGAGAGAGAGAGAGAGAGAGAGAGAGAGAGGGGGGGGGGAGAGAGAGAGAGAGAGAGAGAGAGAGAGAGAGAGAGAGAGAGAGGGGGGGGGGAGAGAGAGAGAGAGAGAGAGAGAGAGAGAGAGAGAGAGAGAGAGAGAGAGAGAGAGAGAGAGAGAGAGAGAGAGATTTCAAACTGCACAGTAAAAGAAGAACTCTGAATACAATCACAGCAGCAAACTAACCCTTGTGTGGGTGTGCATGTGGCTATGCACACCCACCCACACCCACACCCACACCCACCCACACACACACACACACACACACACACACACACACACACACACACACACACACACACACACACACACACACACACACACATGTGCCTATGCACACCCACCCACACACACACACACATGTGGCTATGCACACCCACACACACCCACGCCCACACATGTGCCTATGCACACCCACACCCACACACCCACACATGTGCCTATGCACACACACACACACACACACACACACACACACACACACACACACGCCCACACATGTGCCTATGCACACACACACACACACACACACACATGTGCCTATGCACACCCACACCCACACACCCACACATGTGCCTATGCACACACACACACACACACACACACACGCCCACACACATGTGCCTATGCACACACACACACACACACACACACACACACACATGTGCCTATGCACACACACACACACACACACACGCCCACACATGTGCCTATGCACACACACACACACACACACACACACACGCCCACACACATGTGCCTATGCACACACACACACACACACACGCCCACACATGTGCCTATGCACACACACACACACACACGCCCACACATGTGCCTATACACACACACACACACACACCCACACATGTGCCTATGCACACACACACACACACACACACACACACACACACACACACACACACACACACACACACACACACACACACGCCCACACATGTGCCTATACACACACACACACACACACACACACGCCCACACATGTGCCTATGCACACACACACACACACACACGAAAGAAGAAAAATAATCAAGAAGGAAAAGGAGAAGAAGAAGAAGAAGAAGATGACGATGCTGAAGAAGAAGAAGAAGAAGAGAGAGAGAGAGAGAGAGAGAGAGAGAGAGAGAGAGAGAGAGAGAGAGAGAGAGAGAGAGAGAGAGAGAGAGAGAGAGAGAGAGAGAGAGAGAGAGAGAGAGAGAGAGAGTCATTGTCCGTCACAAGGAGGATGCCATCAGGACATGACATGGCCCAACCTGGGGAGTCAACTTCAATG
>CM065690.1:59620333-59622833 GCA_017654935.2 Phymorhynchus buccinoides | reverse complement strand
TGTGGAACAAATGAGTCAGTTAGTGTGCATCAGATGAGTTGATGTGGTGGTGTGGAACAAATGAGTCAGTTAGTGTGCATCAGATGAGTTGATCAGGTGGTGTGGAACAAATGAGTCAGTTAGTGTGCATCAGATGAGTTGATGAGGTGGTGTGGAACAAATGAGTCAGTTAGTGTGCATCAGATGAGTTGATGAGGTGGTGTGGAACAAATGAGTCAGTTAGTGTGCATCAGATGAGTTGATGAGGTGGTGTGGAACAAATGAGTCAGTTAGTGTGCATCAGATGAGTTGATGAGGTGGTGTGGAACAAATGAGTCAGTTAGTGTGCATCAGATGAGTTGATCAGGTGGTGTGGAACAAATGAGTCAATTAGTGTGCATCAGATGAGTTGATGAGGTGGTGTGGAACAAATGAGTCAGTTAGTGTGCATCAGATGAGTTGATGTGGTGGTGTGGAACAAATGAGTCAATTAGTGTGCATCAGATGAGTTGATGAGGTGGTGTGGAACAAATGAGTCAATTAATGTGCATCAGATGAGTTGATGAGGTGGTATGGAACAAATGAGTCAGTTAGTGTGCATCAGATGAGTTGATGAGGTGGTGTGGAACAAATGAGTCAATTAGTGTGCATCAGATGATTTGATGAGGTGGTGTGGAACAAATGAGTCAGTTAGTGTGCATCAGATGAGTTGATGAGGTGGTGTGGAACAAATGAGTCAGTTAGTGTGCATCAGATGAGTTGATGAGGTGGTGTGGAACAAATGAGTCATTTAGTGTGCATCAGATGAGTTGATGAGGTGGTGTGGAACAAATGAGTCATTTAGTGTGCATCAGATGAGTTGATGAGGTGGTGTGGAACAAATGAGTCATTTAGTGTGCATCAGATGAGTTGATGAGGTGGTGTGGAACAAATGAGTCAGTTAGTGTGCATCAGATGAGTTGATGAGGTGGTGTGGAACAAATGAGTCAGTTAGTGTGCATCAGATGAGTTGATGAGGTGGTGTGGAACAAATGAGTCAATTAGTGTGCATCAGATGAGTTGATGAGGTGGTATGGAACAAATGAGTCAGTTAGTGTGCATCAGATGAGTTGATGAGGTGGTGTGGAACAAATGAGTCAGTCAGTGTTAGGCATCAGCCTCTATCTGATTGGGGTCAGGTACCTCGTGGATACACAAAATCGAGTCAATTAGTGTGCATCAGATGAGTTGATGAGGTGGTGTGGAACAAATGAGTCAATTAATGTGCATCAGATGATACCTTGATGAGGTGGTGTGGAACAAATGAGTCATTTAATGTGCATCAGATGAGTTGATGAGGTGGTATGGAACAAATGAGTCAGTTAGTGTGCATCAGATGAGTTGATCAGGTGGTGTGGAACAAATGAGTCAATTAGTGTGCATCAGATGAGTTGATGAGGTGGTGTGGAACAAATGAGTCAATTAGAGTGCATCAGATGAGTTGATGAGGTGGTGTGGAACAAATGAGTCAGTTAGTGTGCATCAGATGAGTTGATGAGGTGGTGTGGAACAAATGAGTCAATTAGTGTGCATCAGATGATTTGATGAGGTGGTGTGGAACAAATGAGTCAGTTAGTGTGCATCAGATGAGTTGATCAGGTGGTGTGGAACAAATGAGTCAGTTAGTGTGCATCAGATGAGTTGATGAGGTGGTGTGGAACAAATGAGTCAGTTAGTGTGCATCAGATGAGTTGATCAGGTGGTGTGGAACAAATGAGTCAGTTAGTGTGCATCAGATGAGTTGATGAGGTGGTGTGGAACAAATGAGTCAGTTAGTGTGCATCAGATGAGTTGATCAGGTGGTGTGGAACAAATGAGTCAATTAGTGTGCATCAGATGAGTTGATCAGGTGGTGTGGAACAAATGAGTCAGTTAGTGTGCATCAGATGAGTTGATCAGGTGGTGTGGAACAAATGAGTCAGTTAGTGTGCATCAGATGAGTTGATGAGGTGGTGTGGAACAAATGAGTCAGTTAGTGTGCATCAGATGAGTTGATGAGGTGGTGTGGAACAAATGAGTCAGTTAGTGTGCATCAGATGAGTTGATGAGGTGGTGTGGAACAAATGAGTCAATTAGTGTGCATCAGATGAGTTGATGAGGTGGTGTGGAACAAATGAGTCAGTTAGTGTGCATCAGATGAGTTGATGAGGTGGTGTGGAACAAATGAGTCAATTAGTGTGCATCAGATGATTTGATGAGGTGGTGTGGAACAAATGAGTCAATTAGTGTGCATCAGATGAGTTGATGAGGTGGTGTGGAACAAATGAGTCAGTTAGTGTGCATCAGATGAGTTGATGAGGTGGTGTGGAACAAATGAGTCAATTAGTGTGCATCAGATGAGTTGATGAGGTGGTGTGGAACAAATGAGTCAGTTAGTGTGCATCAGATGAGTTGATGAGGTGGTGTGGAACAAATGAGTCAATTAGTGTGCATCAGATGAGTTGATGAGGTGGTGTGGAACAAATGAGTCAGTTAGTGTGCA
>CM065690.1:59610333-59615333 GCA_017654935.2 Phymorhynchus buccinoides | reverse complement strand
GAATATTGTATATTCCCTTGATAGTGTTGTGATACTACGCCCCTTTCTCACTTAACACTTAATTGTATATTCCCTTGAATATTATACATTCCCTTGATAGTATTGTGATACTACGCCCCTTTCCTGTCTTCTTTTCATCCTGTTAGTTCTACTTTTGTATTTGTACTTTCTAAAAAAAACCAATTGTATTTAAAAGCGTGCACTAATCTTTATAGGTTAAATTATGTCTGCAACATTGAACACATGGCCAATCAAAGACGGCCTTCGTATTGGCTATCTTAATATTAATAATGCCAGGAATAAGACAGATGACATTGGCACAATACTCCAAAATAATGGTAACAATTTTAACCTATTTTGTTTTTCGGAATCCCGCTTATCGTCACACATAACAGATACAGATATTAGCATGCCAGGGTATCAGATTATACGATTAGATCGGAACAAACCCAAATCCACGGGCCTTCTTTTGTATTTAGCATCTTCATTAAAGTGCAAGAAGCTTGATAACATTATTTCAAATTCTGTTGAATCTTTATGGATCGAAATTACACTAAAACATAGTAAACCACTGATAATAGGTTTCATATACAGAAATCCAGCAGAAACATCAAATTGGTACGATAGCTTTAACTCTTTAATGGATAATATTGCAATGCTAGATCGTGAAACAATAATATTGGGAGATTTTAACATCGACTTATTAAAAGCAAAACCAACATGGCATAACCTCTATAGTTTACATGGCTTTGAACAATTAATTAAACAACCGACCCGCATAACCGAAACAAGTAAGACTTTAATTGATCATATCAATAGAAACAATAAGCAGTCCATCATTGAAGTATGCACTCCTCCCTCTGAATGTAGCGATCACAATGTCATCTGTCTTACCTGGTATAAAACCCATGTAAAAATTCCAAAGGTAGGACATAAGACCATATACTATAGAAGCTTTAAGAATTTTAATGAACAATATTTCCTAGCAGACTTAGTTAATTCTCAATTAAATGTTATATATCAAATTAGAGATCCTAATGAAGCAGCTGATTATTGGTTAAATACTTTTATGGTAGTGTATAATAAACATGCTCCCTTTATAAAGAAAAGAGTTAAACAAGAAACTAAACCACCCTGGATTACCAAAGATATCGATGATGAAAGAAATACACGAACTCACTTAAAGAACTCAGGGACGCAGCAAGAATTTAGACAACAAAGAAATAAGGTAACTAATATGAAACGTAAATCTAAACGCGATTATTTTCGACAAATGTTAATTTCCACGAAAGATTCCCGCCAGATATGGAAAGCCATAAACATGCTAACTAACAAACAAGTATCAAGAAGTCAGCAAATTGTTTCAGATATTTCTGCTGATCAGTTAAATAACCATTTTGCTAGCATAAAAGAAAAAGTTATAACATGTGATAGATCAAATGAAAATGATTTATCCTATTTAAAACAGTTCCTCAGTTCAAAATATATCAATTTTCCTTTCAATCTCCAGCCTGTGACAGTATTTGAAGTCAGCAGAAATCTTTTATCTTTAAAGCATTCAAAGACACGCGATATAGATGGTTTGGATATTAACATACTTCAGATTGCGTGCCCAGTTATATGTGACTCACTAACTTATTTATATAACTTATGTATAGAAAAACAATGTTTTCCGTTAAATTTTAAACAAGCCAAGGTAATCCCTATCTATAAATCAGGCGATAGATCTAACCCTTCTAATCATCGACCTATTTCTATTTTATCAGCTTTATCTAAGTCTCTAGAAAAGCACATACAAAAATCCATATTCTCTTATTTAAATAAAAATAATTTACTTCATGATGATCAGTCTGGATTTAGAAAGAATCATTCATGCCACACTTCACTAATACAGCTTGTTGACAGTCTGCTATGTAATATAAATGAAAATAAGTTTACTGGTATACTTTTCCTTGACTTTGAAAAAGCGTTCGATGTTATTAATCATTCACTCCTTCTGCGTAAGCTAGAACTGTATAACCTTCCTCCTGAATTTTTTAATATTATGTCATCTTTTTTGTGTGACAGAAAACAACTGGTTTCAATTAATAACAAAATGTCTTAATTGCTTCCAATCCACTATGGAGTACCTCAAGGGTCTATCTTAGGTCCACTATTGTTCACTGTTTATATAAACGACCTGCCATGCTTTGTCAATCGTAAATGTGAAATGTTTGCAGATGACTCATCCCTTCATACTAGTGATATGAATGCTAACAGGCTAGTAAGTAAACTTCAAAATGATGCTCAAAATGTTTTTAACTGGACACAATTAAATCACATGTCAATTAATGCCAATAAAACGAAATGCATGTACGTATCAACCAGACAAAAAAGACAAAAGATGAACTCCCAATTTCCACCACTATTTATTTGCAGCAACAAAATTGAAGAAGTTGATTCACATAAAACATTAGGTGTTGTCATTGACAAAGATCTGTCTTGGACAGACCATATAAAGTCTTTAGGGAAAGGCCTGTCTAGAAAAATACTCCAGCTATCTAAGATTAAACATTTCCTTGATAACCATTCTCGTAAACTATTCTTTAATGCGCACATACTCTCCATGATCGATTATGCTTCAACATTATGGGATAGCTGTAGTGATACAAATTTAAAGATTATCAATCGTATGTACAAAAAAACAATTAAAATAATTTTATTAAAATCAAGTTCACTTACCTATGAAGACTACAAACTAGATATACTAACTTTTCAAGACAGACTTTTCCTCAAAAAGGCAATCTGCATGCATAATATTGTCAACGGAAATGCTCCAAAAAAGATAACAGATACATTTACGACAAACACAAGCAGACACACCCATTTACTCTCATTCCCTCGACCAAATAATAATCTATTCAAATCTAGTCTCCTCTATTCGGGTGGAGATTTATGGAACAAACTACCCTCCATTTTAAAAAAACATGAAAAACAAGAACTACTTCAAGAAAAAAATGAAAATGTATCTCTTTAACAGAACATAATTGATAACTTTATTCCAATTATTTAAAAGAATGGAAACGTAGCCTACATAACATATTTTGGTAAGTAAATGTGATGTTTTAAATGTTTCGTTGTTGATGTTGATGTATATATTGTACATAATATGCTATTCGCATATGTCCCCATCCCTTTTCCTGTTTTTGTGTGTGGAATATTTGCTTGTTTCTTTAATTAATTGTTTACTTGTATATTTTCCTTTTCTTGTTCGCTACTTTGGAATGTTTAGTTCTTTATTTTTTCTTTATATCATTTTTTATGGATGGCTTGTTGAAAAAAAGCATGTTTTGCTTATACAATGTTCCCATCTGGAAATAAAATTTTGACTTGACTTGACTTGACACATACACACACACACACACACACAGAGAAAATAGTCACTGATTAATGAGGTGGAGAGAAACAGAGCGAGAGGGAGAGAGAGAGAGAGAGAGAGAGAGAGAGAGAGAGAGAGAGAGAGAGAGAGAGAGAGAGAGAGAGAGAGAGAGAGAGAGAGAGGGGGGGGGGAGAGAGAGAGAGAGAGAGAGAGAGAGAGGGGAGAGAGAGAGAGAGAGAGAGAGAGAGAGAGGGGGGGGGGAGAGAGAGGAGAGAGAGAGAGAGAGGGGGGAGAGAGAGAGAGAGAGAGAGAGAGAGAGAGAGAGAGAGAGAGAGAGAGAGGCAGACAGACAGACAGACAGACAGACACACTGCGAAGCAGACAGAGAACCGCTCTAAAGGACTAATCAGAAGCAGGAAACAACAAACGATGACTGAAGTCCTTCAGTGTCCACTGGCCGATCAAGTGTTTTGTTGTTATTGGCCAAACAACTCTGTCCTTAAACGGTTAACGATTCTAAACATCACTGTCTTCAATCTGAAGAGGTCCCTGTTCACTCCGCCCCCCCCCCCCCCCCCCCATTATAGACACGCGTGCTCAGCAAGAACATTATCCATGAAATTGGGGTCACGACAACAGTTGAACTCAAAGAACTTTGCAACTGAAGAACGTTGATTGATGGATGATGATGGCCAGAGACTGCTGCCATGTCAACGACTACCTTAATATATAACGTACGTCCTGGTGTATGCCAGTGATGGCCAGAGACTGCTGCCATGTCAACGACTACCTTAATATATAACGTACGTCCTGGTGTATGCCAGTGATGGCCAGAGACTGCTGCCATGTCAACGACTACCTTAATATATAACGTACGTCCTGGTGTATGCCAGTGATGGCCAGAGATTGCTGCCATGTCAACGACTACCTTAATGTATAAAACAAATTATGTCCTAGTGTATGCCAGTGATGGCCAGACCCGAGAGGCACAGACACCTGCAGTGTTGGTCAGGGAATGTGAGAACATTAATGACTACCTTAATGTATATGTCCTAGTGTATGCCAGTGACGGCCAGACCCGAGAGGCACAGACACCTGCAGTGTTGGTCAGGGAAGGTGAGCCCCTTAATGACTACCTTAATGTATATGTCCTAGTGTATGCCAGTGACGGCCAGACCCGAGAGGCACAGACACCTGCAGTGTTGGTCAGGGAAGGTGAGCCCCTTAATGACTACCTTAATGTATATGTCCTAGTGTATGCCAGTGACGGCCAGACCCGAGAGGCACAGACACCTGCAGTGTTGGTCAGGGAAGGTGAGCCTCACTGTGAGGGGCAGCCCAGAGGGGGTCTGACGATGATGAGGAATGAAACCCGAAGCTCAGGTCACCATGACATAAAACCATGGAACATTATTTTTCTTTTGCTGAGAACATATTACAAAAAGTTAATGACTATAACGTATATCAATCTATGGTGCGCTATGTTTAGATTAAGATTCATGGCCCCAGTGGTATCTTTCAAAATCATTTTAGATTAAGCCTGATACTGTTTTTTGTCAGTCGTAAGTACATTCCACAATTTCTGCATTCATTCTTATAGTGCATCGACACAATTATATTAATATTTAAAGAACGTAATACA
>CM065690.1:59595333-59605333 GCA_017654935.2 Phymorhynchus buccinoides | reverse complement strand
GCTTCACCTTTAAGCTCTAAGCGCTCGCTCTCTCTCTCTCTCTCTCTCTCTCTCTCTCTCTCTCTCTCTCTCTCTCTCTCTCTCTCTCTCTCTCTCTCTCTCTCTCTCTCTCTTCTCTCTCTCTCTCTCTCTCTCTCTCTCTCTCTCTCTCTCTCTCTCTCTCTCTCTCTCTCTCTCTCTCTCTTAATCAAGGAGTTGGAGCTGTTAGATCATTCGTGTACGAATTTAAAGATCGGCTTGCATCATGTTATAAACAAAATTGTCACTCTAAGATAGAAGAAAGTGATAAATATTCCTGGTTTCAATCCTTTAAAAGTTTTTTGCAACCAGAAAAATTCCTGTTGATAGTTCATAATAAGTGGCATAGGGGCTTGCTAGCTAGATTTAGAAATAGGTCATTGGGTTTTATAAATAATAAAAGATGGGTTAAACGAGAAAATGCAGTAGATAATTTGTGTTTTATGTACAGATGGTGTGAAAGAAAATGAAGAACATTTTGTATTTCAATGTACAACATATAATGGAATTAGAGCTAAATCCCAACTGTTTACTTTGGATGTGGTGAGGCAGAAGAGCATATGCTATTTATTATCTTCGGAAGATGATGAATTAATATTGTTATTTGCAAAATATGTAGCAGAAGCTTTTACATTACGAAAAAGAAACCTTCTCCTGCTGAATGGTTAGGAATAATTATAAATATCATTTGGCTTGATGATCTGTTGCTATTCTTTTAGTTTTTGTACCTTTTTACATTATTTGATTACTACCATTATTATTTGAGTAGTTCGAGAAACAATTATTGACCAGGATAAGTTGGTCATGTATTACGATTGTGTTTACTATAATGGCTATGAGTTTCACTTTAGTTGATTTATTTGTTTGTATTCTTATTGTTTGTTACGATATAATGCATACGCTGCGGGGAAAAAAAGAGGCCCCGTGACATTAGAGTGTCTTATGCCAATGTCAATTAAAACATTTTGAAGGGTTTCAAGGCGCTCTCTCTCTCTCTCTCTCTCTCTCTCTCTCTCTCTCTCTCTCTCTCTCTCTCTCTCTCTCTCTCTCTCTCTCTCTCTCTCTCTCTCTCTCTCTCTCTCTCTCTCTCTCTCTCTCTCTCTCTCTCTCTCTCTCTCTCTCTCTCTCTCTCTCTCTCTCACTCTCTCACACATACACACACACACACACACACACACACACACACACACACACACACACACACACACACACACACACACACACACACACACACACACACACACTCATACACACTCATACACACTCATACACGCATATGTGCTCTCTCTCTCTCTCTCTCTCTCTCTCTCTCTCTCTCTCTCTCTCTCTCTCTCTCTCTCTCTCTCTCTCTCTCTCTCTCTCTCTCTCTCTCTCTCTCTCTCTCTCTCTCTCTCTCTCTCTCTCTCTCTCTCTCTCTCTCTCTCTCTCTCTCTCTCTCTCTCTCTCTCTCTCTCTCTCTCTCTCTCTCTCTGTCTCTCTCTCACTCTCTCTCCTGTTTGAATGTTGTTCCATTTAAGCTCATTCACGAATGTTATCTTTTTTCCCTGTTGTTTTTTTCCTGCATATTTTTTTCAAGATGTTTCTATTGTTTGAGGGCAGGATTAAAAAAAAAGCCTTGTCAGCATATTCTTTAACCCTCAATAAAGATCTTTAAAAAAAAACGTGATATGCATATATATGCATGCATGCACGCGCACACACACACACACACACACCACGCACGCACGCACACACGAACGCACGTACGAACGCACACACGCACGCACGCACGCACACACACTATCCTTTCCAAAAAAATTCTTCATGCAGCCTCTCTCTCTCTCTCTCTCTCTCTCTCTCTCTCTCTCTCTCTCTCTCTCTCTCTCTCTCTCTCTCTCTCTCTCTCTCTCTCTCTCTCTCTCTCTCTCTCTCTCTCTCTCCCTCTCTCTCTCTCTCTCTCTCTCTCTCTCTCTCCCTCCCCCCCCTCTCTCTCTCTCTCTCCCCCCCCCCCCCCTCTCTCTCTCTGTCTGTGTCTGTCTCTCTCTCCCCCTCTAACTGAACGTTATTGAAACCCTAGAAATGAAATGGCGTTAGATGCAATTTGCACAATTCTTAATGCATCAACATTCCGACAATTCATGATCTGTAAATTGCATCCTGACTCCTCTCCAGAGAGACAGAGAGAGAGGGGGGGGGGGATGGGGGATGGGGGGGAGGGGTGGGGGGGGGGGGATGGGGGATGGGGAGGGGAGGGAATGAGAGACGGGGGAAACACAAAGAATAAAAAGCAACAGAGAGCAAGAGACAGACAGAGACAGAGCACACAGAGAGAGAAATAAGAAGAGGAAACAGAGATCGAGTAGAACAGAGCCAGAGAGACCGAGAAGACAGAGCAGACTAAGACAGACAGACAAACAGAAGACCGTTTTTATATTTTTGTCATGAATTATGATAGGGCTTGTAAAGTAAGCTTATGGACTTATCTAATTAGACAATTAAATAAAAAAAAGTACACAAGATTCCGCCCACGTAATGAGTGGAGAACGTCGATAAATCTGCAAAAAACCAGCACAGCCCTGCCTGAAACGACCACCTGGATCACCCACGGCTTTGTAGGATCACCCCGGGGGTGTTTAATGACCCCATCATTATTCATGGCGCGTGCGTCAACGAGGATTGCGCGCTCCCACCTCCTGTCACGTGATGCCTTCCCATAATCCCTCGGTCTGGACTAGGTTCACGAGCGATGCATTGTGGGAGAGGAGTGGACACAGTTCCAATGACCTGAGTTGGAAAACTCGCTGTTCCGAGACATGGCTCCGCTACATAGGTTTGGCTCACACCTGGCGATAGTAGGGCTATGGGGAGAGATTTGGCTCACACCTGGCGATAGTAGGCCTATGGGGAGAGGTTTGGTTCACATCTGGCGATAGTAGGCCTATGGGGAGAGGTTTGGTTCACATCTGGCGATAGTAGGCCTATGGGGAGAGGTTTGGTCCACACCTGGCGATAGTAGGCCTATGGGGAGAGGTTTGGTTCACACCTGGCGATAGTAGGCCTATGGGGAGAGGTTTGGTCCACACCTGGCGATAGTGGGCCTATGGGGAGAGGTTTGGTCCACACCTGGCGATAGTAGGCCTATGGGGAGAGGTTTGGTCCACACCTGGCGATAGTAGGCCTATGGGGAGAGGTTTGGTCCACACCTGGCAATAGTAGGCCTATGGGGAGAGGTTTGGTCCACACCTGGCGATAGTAGGCCTATGGGGAGAGGTTTGGTTCACACCTGGCGATAGTAGGCCTATGGGGAGAGGTTTGGTCCACACCTGGCAATAGTAGGCCTATGGGGAGAGGTTTGGTTCACACCTGGCGATAGTAGGCCTATGGGGAGAGGTTTGGTCCACACCTGGCGATAGTAGGCCTATGGGGAGAGGTTTGGTCCACACCTGGCAATAGTAGGCCTATGGGGAGAGGTTTGGTCCACACCTGGCGATAGTAGGCCTATGGGGAGAGGTTTGGTTCACACCTGGCAATAGTAGGCCTATGGGGAGAGGTTTGGCTCCACACCTGGCAATAGTAGGCCTATGGGGAGAGGTTTGGTCCACACCTGGCAATAGTAGGCCTATGGGGAGAGGTTTGGTCCACACCTGGCAATAGTAGGCCTATGGGGAGAGGTTTGGTCCACACCTGGCAATAGTAGGCCTATGGGGAGAGGTTTGGCTCACACCTGGCGATAGTAGGCCTATGGGGAGAGGTTTGGTTCACACCTGGCAATAGTAGGCCTATGGGGAGAGGTTTGGTCCACACCTGGCAATAGTAGGCCCATGGGGAGAGGTTTGGTTCACACCTGGCGATAGTAGGCCTATGGGGAGAGGTTTGGTCCACACCTGGCGATAGTAGGCCCATGGGGAGAGGTTTGGTTCACACCTGGCAATAGTAGGCCTATGGGGAGAGGTTTGGTCCACACCTGGCAATAGTAGGCCCATGGGGAGAGGTTTGGTTCACACCTGGCGATAGTAGGCCCATGGGGAGAGGTTTGGTCCACACCTGGCAATAGTAGGCCTATGGGGAGAGGTTTGGTTCACACCTGGCGATAGTAGGCCTATGGGGAGAGGTTTGGTTCACACCTGGCAATAGTAGGCCTATGGGGAGAGGTTTGGTCCACACCTGGCAATAGTAGGCCTATGGGGAGAGGTTTGGTCCACACCTGGCAATAGTAGGCCTATGGGGAGAGGTTTGATCCACACCTGGCAATAGTAGGCCCATGGGGAGAGGTTTGGTTCACACCTGGCGATAGTAGGCCTATGGGGAGAGGTTTGGCTCACACCTGGCGATAGTAGGCCTATGGGGAGAGGTTTGGTTCACACCTGGCAATAGTAGGCCTATGGGGAGAGGTTTGGTCCACACCTGGCGATAGTAGGCCTATGGGGAGAGGTTTGGTCCACACCTGGCGATAGTAGGCCTATGGGGAGAGGTTTGGTCCACACCTGGCAATAGTAGGCCTATGGGGAGAGGTTTGGTCCACACCTGGCAATAGTAGGCCTATGGGGAGAGGTTTGGTCCACACCTGGCGATAGTAGGCCTATGGGGAGAGGTTTGGTTCACACCTGGCGATAGTAGGCCTATGGGGAGAGGTTTGGTCCACACCTGGCAATAGTAGGCCTATGGGGAGAGGTTTGGTCCACACCTGGCGATAGTAGGCCTATGGGGAGAGGTTTGGTTCACACCTGGCGATAGTAGGCCCATGGGGAGAGGTTTGGTCCACACCTGGCAATAGTAGGCCTATGGGGAGAGGTTTGGTCCACACCTGGCGATAGTAGGCCTATGGGGAGAGGTTTGGTTCACACCTGGCGATAGTAGGCCTATGGGGAGAGGTTTGGTCCACACCTGGCAGTAGTAGGCCTATGGGGAGAGGTTTGGTCCACACCTGGCGATAGTAGGCCTATGGGGAGAGGTTTGGTTCACACCTGGCGATAGTAGGCCTATGGGGAGAGGTTTGGTCCACACCTGGCGATAGTAGGCCTATGGGGAGAGGTTTGGTCCACACCTGGCGATAGTAGGCCTATGGGGAGAGGTTTGGTTCACACCTGGCGATAGTAGGCCCATGGGGAGAGGTTTGGTCCACACCTGGCGATAGTAGGCCCATGGGGAGAGGTTTGGTTCACACCTGGCGATAGTAGGCCCATGGGGAGAGGTTTGGTCCACACCTGGCAATAGTAGGCCTATGGGGAGAGGTTTGGTCCACACCTGGCGATAGTAGGCCTATGGGGAGAGGTTTGGTCCACACCTGGCGATAGTAGGCCTATGGGGAGAGGTTTGGTCCACACCTGGCGATAGTAGGCCTATGGGGAGAGGTTTGGTCCACACCTGGCGATAGTAGGCCTATGGGGAGAGGTTTGGTCCACACCTGGCGATAGTAGGCCTATGGGGAGAGGTTTGGTCCACACCTGGCGATAGTAGGCCTATGGGGAGAGGTTTGGTCCACACCTGGCGATAGTAGGCCTATGGGGAGAGGTTTGGTCCACACCTGGCGATAGTAGGCCTATGGGGAGAGGTTTGGTCCACACCTGGCGATAGTAGGCCCATGGGGAGAGGTTTGGTTCACACCTGGCGATAGTAGGCCCATGGGGAGAGGTTTGGTCCACACCTGGCAATAGTAGGCCTATTGGGAGAGGTTTGGTCCACACCTGGCAATAGTAGGCCTATGGGGAGAGGTTTGGTCCACACCTGGCAATAGTAGGCCTATTGGGAGAGGTTTGGTCCACACCTGGCAATAGTAGGCCTATGGGGAGAGGTTTGGTCCACACCTGGCAATAGTAGGCCTATTGGGAGACAACGTCAGCCAAGATAGGGAATGGTGAGGCCAAAAATAACGACACTTATATCAGAAAAAGTCACACTTTAGTACTTTAGAAATCCTTAAAACACCATCATGGCTTTTATTACAGCACTGTTCTTTGATACGCTTTGTACTGCACTCCCACGTCGCTTATTCTAGTGTGCGCTTCTGGCCATCCAACACGTGATCACTCTACCGGCTGATATTACTTCCCTTTGTCACATGGAAAGCAAAGTCTGTTTTTGTTGAGAGTGTGTGAAGCAGAGAGAAAGAGAGAGTGAGTTTGGCGTAGCTAAGAAACAGTTTTCAAAAGAAACGACACTCGGTGTCAGGGGTTAAGAACGATACCTCCGCCTAAAGATGCCATTAGCTGAAAGTCTTCTGAGAGTCATTCTGAAAGCAGCACAGTTTACCTCACCATTGCACGGACTATTGTTGTGTTTGTTTGTCTTCCAGTAGTGAGTGGGACTAATCAGCATGCTACCTACTTCAGAGACGACCCACAAGAGGAGACACTGCACTGCTGATGACCGAGTCACTTGAGGGGAGTTCAGTGGAGCCTGCTGTGATCCAGCATGCACACCAGCACAGCATATACACAGTATTCCACTGACCATAGAGAGGCTCAGCTGTGGAGGTCAGTGGAGCTGTGGTGATCCAACATGCACAGCATCTACACAGTAGTCCACTGACCATAAAGAGGCACAGCTGTGGAGGTCAGTGGAGCTGTGGTGATCCAACATGCACAGCATCCACACAGTAGTCCACTGACCATAAAGAGGCTCAGCTGTGGAGGTCAGTGGAGCTGTGGTGATCCAACATGCACAGCATCCACACAGTAGTCCACTGACCATAAAGAGGCTCAGCTGTGGAGGTCAGTGGAGCTGTGGTGATCCAACATGCACAGCATCTACACAGCAGTCCACTGACCATAAAGAGGCCCAGCTGTGGAGTTCAGTGGAGCTAGTTTTCTTGTAGCACAGGTAGAACATTGCATATGGCCTTTCAGTGATTAAAACATCTTTAGTCTCCAGTCTCTCGCACTTAATCTCTCTCTCTCTCTCTCTCTCTCTCTCTCTCTCTCTCTCTCTCTCTCTCTCTCTCTCTCTCTCTCTCTCTCTCTCTCTCTCTCTCTCTCTCTCTCTCTCTCTCTCTCTCTCTCTCTCTCTCTCTCTCCCTCGCCCCTCCCACCCCCTCTCTCTGCTTCTGTTATTGTACATGACGTTCACAATGC
This sequence comes from Phymorhynchus buccinoides, assembly GCA_017654935.2. Taxonomy (NCBI): domain Eukaryota; kingdom Metazoa; phylum Mollusca; class Gastropoda; order Neogastropoda; family Raphitomidae; genus Phymorhynchus; species Phymorhynchus buccinoides. The sequence goes on along the minus strand of CM065690.1, from coordinate 59,598,266 downwards.
TTGAATCTGCTTCAAACTACTTAAGCACCACTTAAGCTAAGTTGTGTCAGACAAACTCCAATGCTGCTAACTCCATTATTACAGTATAAACCATAAATGTATACAGTATTAAACGAATACGTAGGGAATGCTTGTTTGTATGACTGTTACTATTTTATGTTTGTTAACTGTATCGTCTTTGTTTTACAAAAAATGTTCGTCTGCTTCATCATGCGTGTGCATACAAGATTAGGTTTGATTTGATGTATGACTGCGTTTGTTATGCCTTTTATTGTGCTTTGTTTGTCCCTTTTTAATTATATTTTAAGAGGGCTGGGTGTAACAATGCATGTACTATTTGCTCTGACGTGCTCTGATGTGACTTGACATGTTGTTATGAAACCAAAATAACAGTCTTTATTCAAATGGCTGTTATGATTGGTTGACATTAGCCTGTAGTAGGGGCCAACAGTAACACGAGAGCTGTACAATAAATGACTTTCTGCAGTTTTTGAAACTCGTGGTACGGCTCAGTGTTCTGTGAAGCACCGTGAGTGTCAAACCAAGGGCCATTGGCACTGGCTTTAGTGCTGCAGACAAAGGCATTGTTGGCCTTTGGGGACCTTCCAGCTGTCACCACATCGCTTTGGCCGAGAGAGTAGGGATTCACCCTGGGCAAGGCATTTCCACTACAATCCAATCTTAGCCGGAACAGTCGCTGCCCCCCATGATATTGGATGTCTGTACACTTTGCCAGCTGATGTCCTTTTCATTCGGGTTTTGTGCAGAAAATGCTTGGAGTTTGGAGAGAGGCCGAGCAATATAGACAAGAGGCAGAGAGAGAGAGAGAGAGAGAGAGAGAGAGAGAGAGAGAGAGAGAGAGAGAGAGAGAGAGAGAGAGAGAGAGAGAGAGAGAGAGAGAGAGAGAGAGAGAGAGAGAGAGAGAGAGAGACAGAGAGAGAGAGAGAGAGAGAGAGAGAGAGAGAGACAGAGAGAGAGAGAGAGAGAGAGAGAGAGAGAGAGAGAGAGAGAGAGAGAGAGAGAGAGAGAGAGAGAGAGAGAGAGAGAGAGAGAGAGAGAGAGAGAGAGGGAGAGACAAACACAGAGAGAGAGATTGATTCAGAGAGACAGAGAGACATCCAAGAAAAAGAAGATGTGCTTTGAATGTCTCCAGGACTTCCCCGCGGACATACCGGAGGGTCTTTCGTACACATAGTTCCCTCACCTTCCAGAAATTCTGTGATTGTAACTTCCTCTAATCTATGACTCTCTTTGACTGTGCCTTTTCTCTTTGCCTTACTATCATCTACTATCTGTCTGTCTTTGTGGACGGGTCCATTCTCCTGCCTTTTCTCTTTGCTTACTATCATCTACTATCTGTCTGTCTTTGTGGACGGGTCCATACCTGCCTTTTCTCTTTGCTTACTATCATCTACTATCTGTCTGTCTTTGTGGACGGGTCCATACCTGCCTTTTCTCTTTGCTTACTATCATCTACTATCTGTCTGTCTTTGTGGACGGGTCCATTCTCCTGCCTTTTCTCTTTGCTTACTATCATCTACTATCTGTCTGTCTTTGTGGACGGGTCCATTCTCCTGCCTTTTCTCTTTGCTTACTATCATCTACTATCTGTCTGTCTTTGTGGACGGGTCCATTCTCCTGCCTTTTCTCTTTGCTTACTATCATCTACTATCTGTCTGTCTTTGTGGACGGGTCCATTCTCCTGCCTTTTCTCTTTGCTTACTATCATCTACTATCTGTCTGTCTTTGTGGACGGGTCCATTCTCCTGCCTTTTCTCTTTGCTTACTATCATCTACTATCTGTCTGTCTTTGTGGACGGGTCCATTCTCCTGCCTTTTCTCTAGAAACTCTTACACACATTTCTTCAGCGAAGTCGGATACGCTGAAACTATTTCTTAATTAGGCGCATAACGACAGCATGACAAATCAGCGCTCATATGACATGAAACTGAGCGATGGACAAAGAAAGTATGTATCTGGGGTGGGGGTGAGGGTGCTTGGCATCAATGTTCAACCCCTATTCTATGAATTCAGCCGTTGATGTAAATGATCTTTGAAGATAATCACAATTACACTCAATGCACGAACTTGTCCTCGACAACTTTTGTTGATGTAAAAAACACCACACCCAGCAAACAAAGCAAACGACAGTTCCACGAAGCAACAAAATCTTGTTCAGACAAAAGGAAAAAGGGATCCTGTTTGTGACGATACCGATGGTGTATTAGCTGTCAAGAACTGGACCCTCAAGAACTGTGGTTTGACGATAGCTGAACAGACCTATTGGATGTCCATGGGACGTGCACGGGAAAACACAGCATTCATATCAAATCATGGTAGTGATAACATAACAAAACAACGATACTTTTCCTTCCCTAAATTCCAACAAATTATAATTTTATTTCCAGACAAATTGTGAAACTTTCATTGAGTGGTTGTCTGTCATACTCCATTTTTCTATGTTTTGCTCTGCCTGCACAGCTGGTTTGTGTTTTTGTTGTTCCAGCATTTCGGTCAATAACTTTATTCTTCTCTCTCAGTTCTTGTTCTTGTTCCTTTTGTTCTTGTTCTTGTTGTTGTTGTTGCTATTGTTGTTGTTGTTGTTGTTGTTGTTGTTGTTGTTGTTGTTGTTGTTGTTGTTGTTGTTGTTGTTGTTGCTGCTGTTGTTGTTGTTGTTGTTGTTGTTGTTGTTGTTGTTGTTGTTGTTGTTGTTGTTGTTGTTGTTCTTCTTCTTCTTCTTCTTCTTCTTCTTCTTCTTCTTCTTCTTCTTCTTCTTCTTCTTCTTCTTCTTCTTCTTCTTCTTCTCCACTGAATGACAGACTCGCTCGATGACCTCGTCGTCTCCATACATAATTACATTCCCTTTATATAATATAAAATGGTCCACACGTTCCCCCAAGACAGACAAAATAGCATGCCGACTGACAAACAC
>CM065690.1:59587833-59592833 GCA_017654935.2 Phymorhynchus buccinoides | reverse complement strand
TGAATTGAATTAAATTGAACACTATAAGCTTCCAGCTTGTTGCTGCTGATATGTTCACTATCTATGTCTGTTCATGTACTGTGGACCTGATAACATTGTTTAAACCAACACGTGACAAATGTTCTTTGATTGAAGTCGGGGGACTTTAAAACAAATAGCCAAAGTAAGTCGTGATCTCTCTCTCTCTCTCTCTCTCTCTCTCTCTCTCTCTCTCTCTCTCTCTCTCTCTCTCTCTCTCTCTCTCTCTCTCTCTCTCTCTCTCTCTCTCTCTCTCTCTCTCTCTCTCTCTCTCTCTCTCTCTCTCTCTCTCTCTCTCTCTCTCTCTCTCTCTCTCTCTCTCTCTCTCTCTCTCTCTCTCTCTCTCTCTCTCTCTCTCTCTCTCTCTCTCTCTCTCTCTCTCTCTCTAACAAATAAACAAATAATATTTCTGCCCCGACCAAGAACTGACCTATTTATGTCATCATTAAGATATTCGGGAGGTAAAATGTGGAATAATATTCCTGAACGCATGAAAACCAAAAATACATTATCATCATTTAAAAGATGTTTACACTAATATCTATTTGAAAGATTGTAAATGTCCCATTTTGTGTTTATATAATTATGGTTTGTACATAAAGAGACCGTATCATGTCTGGAATCATCTAATTACATATTACTGTTGCTCATAGCTTTACATCCTTAATCACCATTGACATGTGGCATGAGTGAAGAGGGCCATAGGGCCCCCATGCTGCATGTATCATGCTCTATTTGTGCTGGTTGGACTAGAAATAAATTTGCTCGTTTCCTTTTTTGTTGTTTGTTTGTCTCTCTGTTTGTTTGTTTTATTTTATTTTGCATGTGCGTTGTGTTAAGTGTGTGTGGTCTTGTTATATGAAAAGATGTATTATTTTATGTATATTTGATTTCTTGTAATGTTTGATTGATCTGTACATTATTGTTAACTTGTTTTTGTCGAGGACATGGTGAAAAAAAGTACTGTTGCTTATCCATTTATCCTATTACAAATTTCAATTCAATTCAATTCTCTTTCTGCGTCCTGTTATCTTTCCATCTGCCCCCCTCCTTGCAGCTTGACACTGGTCTGCACTGCACCCCCCCCCCCCCCCCCCCCCCTGCTGTCTGGGAGATCCAGGCGATCAATGGCAGGAACAGACAACTCTGCTATTACCATTCCGCCCCAAACTGGGACGACACGACAGCACCAGTGGAGGCCGAAATACACGTTGCTCGTTGTCACGTTTCCCCATGGCATCACTGTTAGTAATGATATTACTGGTCCATCACTGTTAGTAATGATATTACTGGCCCATCACTGTTAGTAATGATATTACTGGCCCATCACTGTGACACGTTAGCAATGATATTACTGGCCCATCACTGTGACACGTTAGTAATGATATTACTGGCCCATCACTGTTAGTAATGATATTACTGGTCCATCACTGTTAGCAATGATATTACTGGCCCATCACTGTTAGCAATGATATTACTGGCCCATCACTGTTAGTAATGATATTACTGGTCCATCACTGTGACACGTTAGTAATGATATTACTGGTCCATCACTGTGACACGTTAGTAATGATATTACTGGTCCATCACTGTTAGTAATGATATTACTGGTCCATCACTGTTAGCAATGATATTACTGGCCCATCACTGTGACACGTTAGTAATGATATTACTGGTCCATCACTGTGACACGTTAGTAATGATATTACTGGTCCATCACTGTTAGCAATGATATTACTGGCCCATCACTGTGACACGTTAGCAATGATATTACTGGCCCATCACTGTGACACGTTAGCAATGATATTACTGGTCCATCACTGTGACACGTTAGTAATGATATTACTGGTCCATCACTGTGACACGTTAGTAATGATATTACTGGTCCATCACTGTGACACGTTAGTGATGATATTACTGGTCCATCACTGTGACACGTTAGTAATGATATTGCTGGTCCATCACTGTGACACGTTAGTAATGATATTACTGGTCCATCACTGTGACACGTTAGTAATGATATTACTGGTCCATCACTGTGACACGTTAGTAATGATATTACTGGTCCATCACTGTGACACGTTAGTAATGATATTACTGGCCCATCACTGTGACACGTTAGTAATGATATTACTGGTCCATCACTGTGACACGTTAGTAATGATATTACTGGCCCATCACTGTGACACGTTAGTAATGATATTACTGGTCCATCACTGTGACACGTTAGTAATGATATTACTGGTCCATCACTGTGACACGTTAGCAATGATATTACTGGTCCATCACTGTGACACGTTAGTAATGATATTACTGGTCCATCACTGTGACACGTTAGTGATGATATTACTGGTCCATCACTGTGACACGTTAGTAATGATATTGCTGGTCCATCACTGTGACACGTTAGTAATGATATTACTGGTCCATCACTGTGACACGTTAGTAATGATATTACTGGTCCCATCACTGTGACACGTTAGTAATGATATTACTGGTCCATCACTGTGACACGTTAGTAATGATATTACTGGCCCATCACTGTGACACGTTAGTAATGATATTACTGGTCCATCACTGTGACACGTTAGTAATGATATTACTGGTCCATCACTGTGACACGTTAGTAATGATATTACTGGTCCATCACTGTGACACGTTAGTAATGATATTACTGGTCCATCACTGTGACACGTTAGTAATGATATTACTGGTCCATCACTGTGACACGTTAGTAATGATATTACTGGCCCATCACTGTGACACGTTAGTAATGATATTACTGGCCCATCACTGTGACACGTTAGTAATGATATTACTGGCCCATCACTGTGACACGTTAGTAATGATATTACTGGTCCATCACTGTGACACGTTAGTAATGATATTACTGGTCCATCACTGTGACACGTTAGTAATGATATTACTGGTCCATCACTGTGACACGTTAGTAATGATATTACTGGCCCATCACTGTGACACGTTAGTAATGATATTACTGGCCCATCACTGTGACACGTTAGTAATGATATTACTGGCCCATCACTGTGACACGTTAGTAATGATATTACTGGCCCATCACTGTGACACGTTAGTAATGATATTACTGGCCCATCACTGTGACACGTTAGTAATGATATTACTGGCCCATCACTGTGACACGTTAGTAATGATATTACTGGTCCATCACTGTGACACGTTAGTAATGATATTACTGGTCCATCACTGTTAGTAATGATATTACTGGCCCATCACTGTTAGTAATGATATTACTGGCCCATCACTGTTAGCAATGATATTACTGGTCCATCACTGTGACACGTTAGTAATGATATTACTGGCCCATCACTGTTAGTAATGATATTACTGGTCCATCACTGTGACACGTTAGTAATGATATTACTGGCCCATCACTGTCACACGTTAGCAATGATATTACTGGTCCATCACTGTTAGTAATGATATTACTGGTACATCACTGTGACACATTAGTAATGATATTACTGGCCCATCACTGTTAGTAATGATATTACTGGTCCATCACTGTGACACGTTAGCAATGATATTACTGGCCCATCACTGTGACACGTTAGTAATGATATTACTGGCCCATCACTGTGACACGTTAGTAATGATATTACTGGCCCATCACTGTGACACGTTAGTAATGATATTACTGGTCCATCACTGTGACACGCAATTAATGATATTACTGGTCCATCACTGTGACACGTTAGTAATGATATTACTGGTCCATCACTGTGACACGTTAGTAATGATATTACTGGCCCATCACTGTGACACGTTAGTAATGATATTACTGGTCCATCACTGTGACACGTTAGTAATGATATTACTGGTCCATCACTGTGACACGTTAGTAATGATATTACTGGTCCATCACTGTGACACGTTAGTAATGATATTACTGGTCCATCACTGTGACACGTTAGTAATGATATTACTGGTCCATCACTGTGACACGTTAGCAATGATATTACTGGCCCATCACTGTGACACGTTAGCAATGATATTACTGGCCCATCACTGTGACACGTTAGTAATGATATTACTGGTCCATCACTGTGACACGTTAGTAATGATATTACTGGTCCATCACTGTGACACGTTAGTAATGATATTACTGGTCCATCACTGTGACACGTTAGCCATGATATTACTGGTCCATCACTGTGACACGTTAGTAATGATATTACTGGCCCATCACTGTGACACGTTAGTAATGATATTACTGGTCCATCACTGTGACACGTTAGTAATGATATTACTGGCCCATCACTGTGACACGTTAGTAATGATATTACTGGTCCATCACTGTGACACGTTAGTAATGATATTACTGGTCCATCACTGTGACACGTTAGTAATGATATTACTGGCCCATCACTGTTAGTAATGATATTACTGGTCCATCACTGTGACACGTTAGTAATGATATTACTGGTCCATCACTGTTAGTAATGATATTACTGGTCCATCACTGTGACACGTTAGTAATGATATTACTGGTCCATCACTGTGACACGTTAGTAATGATATTACTGGTCCATCACTGTGACACGTTAGTAATGATATTACTGGTCCATCACTGTGACACGTTAGTAATGATATTACTGGTCCATCACTGTGACACGTTAGTAATGATATTACTGGTCCATCACTGTGACACGTTAGTAATGATATTACTGGTCCATCACTGTGACACGTTAGTAATGATATTACTGGTCCATCACTGTTAGTAATGATATTACTGGTCCATCACTGTGACACGTTAGTAATGATATTACTGGTCCATCACTGTGACACGTTAGCAATGATATTACTGGCCCATCACTGTGACACGTTAGTAATGATATTACTGGTCCATCACTGTGACACGTTAGTAATGATATTACTGGTCCATCACTGTGACACGTTAGTAATGATATTACTGGCCCATCACTGTGACACGTTAGTAATGA
>CM065690.1:59580333-59582833 GCA_017654935.2 Phymorhynchus buccinoides | reverse complement strand
TTGTTCTTGGCTGACTGTCTATGTGGATGTCTATGTGTTTGACCACGATAGCGTTTGAGCGGAGGGACCTACGAGGCTCAGTTTGTGCGCGCTGTTTAGTAGTTATTGGTTCAAAGCTCACATTGTGCATGCTGTTTAGTAGTTATTGGCTAAAAGGCTCCCATTGTGCGCGCTGTTTAGTAGTTATTGGCTAAAAGGCTCCCATTGTGCGCGCTGTTTAGTAGTTATTGGCTAAAAGGCTCCCATTGTGCGCGCTGTTTAGTAGTTATTGGCTAAAAGGCTCCCATTGTGCGCGCTGTTTAGTAGTTATTGGCTAAAAGGCTCCCATTGTGCGCGCTGTTTAGTAGTTATTGGCTAAAAGGCTCCCATTGTGCGCGCTGTTTAGTAGTTATTGGCTAAAAGGCTCCCATTGTGCGCGCTGTTTAGTAGTTATTGGCTAAAAGGCTCCCATTGTGCGCGCTGTTTAGTAGTTATTGGCTAAAAGGCTCCCATTGTGCGCGCTGTTTAGTAGTTATTGGCTAAAAGGCTCCCATTGTGCGCGCTGTTTAGTAGTTATTGGCTAAAAGGCTCCCATTGTGCGCGCTGTTTAGTAGTTATTGGCTAAAAGGCTCCCATTGTGCGCGCTGTTTAGTAGTTATTGGCTAAAAGGCTCCCATTGTGCGCGCTGTTTAGTAGTTATTGGCTAAAAGGCTCCCATTGTGCGCGCTGTTTAGTAGTTATTGGCTAAAAGGCTCCCATTGTGCGCGCTGTTTAGTAGTTATTGGCTAAAAGGCTCCCATTGTGCGCGCTGTTTAGTAGTTATTGGCTAAAAGGCTCCCATTGTGCGCGCTGTTTAGTAGTTATTGGCTAAAAGGCTCCCATTGTGCGCGCTGTTTAGTAGTTATTGGCTAAAAGGCTCCCATTGTGCGCGCTGTTTAGTAGTTATTGGCTAAAAGGCTCCCATTGTGCGCGCTGTTTAGTAGTTATTGGCTAAAAGGCTCCCATTGTGCGCGCTGTTTAGTAGTTATTGGCTAAAAGGCTCCCATTGTGCGCGCTGTTTAGTAGTTATTGGCTAAAAGGCTCCCATTGTGCGCGCTGTTTAGTAGTTATTGGCTAAAAGGCTCCCATTGTGCGCGCTGTTTAGTAGTTATTGGCTAAAAGGCTGACATTGTGCGTGCTGCTTGGCAGTTATTGGCTAAAAGTCAAGGTTATTGGCGCCAAAAGAGCCGCACGGTTGGTTGATGCAACGTTTTCACGCTTAAGTTCTTTGTTGCATTTGACAACTTCGGGGAAACGGAGAAAGGCATGGCGCAAAGCACAGTGGCCAGGAGCCCCTTTCTATTCAGTGGGTGGAAGTTGATGAAAGCGGATTAGGGCAGGCTGCGAAGAGGATTGGATGGACCACAGGGCATTAAGCCCGGCAGCTGCCATGACAGGCCGCTCGATAAACCATCAGGTTTTCAGGGTGCAAGCAAAACTAACCCATTTCACGAAGTGCCATAATCCACGGTAACGTTTCCTTTTTGCGTTGACCCAGCCATTTGGATCTTGGTTTCCCTTTCTTTTTGTAACCATCGGTCGTTCTTTCTTTTCTGTATTGCTGGAAATCTTAATCCTGGGGTGGGTTGAAACGCTTAACTGTCCTGGTTCCACCTTCCATTTTTTGTCAAAAGATGTCCCGTCAGGAACGAATATTGCGTCACACCTATTGGTCAGTAAGTTGCACAGTTTTGGTTCGTTTCAAATGTTAAAACTTCCTGGTTTCATCTGAACTTTCTGCAAAATGGTGTTAAGCCACAAACGTTTCACGAGAAGTTGGGAAGTCTTGTTTGGAATGTTAATCTGCATCTGCAAGTCCTGGTTGAATTGTGTCCCTTTTGTAAGATAACTTGAAAAACATGTGCATTTTTTCTCTTCATTTTAAATGGCACAGATCGCATGTTTAACTTTTTTGGGGGTAAAGATATGCTGCCACGTCTCAAACTTGTACAAATATTGATCAATAAGATGGACATATTTCAAACGTTAATAATCCCTGCTTCGACCTGGAAGAAGAAGAATGACGTGTTGAATGCACCTGATTATGCGCCTTCCCTGCCCACTTCAGCTACACCCGCACTGTTCTACCCGCAAAGTCTAACACACCCGGGTACCACAGACCCACGTGTTGTGTCAGTACACCGGTCTGACACACCTGGATACCACAGACCCACGTGTTGTGTCAGTACACCGGTCTGACACACCTGGATACCACAGACCCACGTGTTGTGTCAGTACACCGGTCTGACACACCTGTGTACCACAGACCCATGTGTTGTGTCAGTACACCGGTCTGACACACCTGTGTACCACAGACCCACGTGTTGTGTCAGTTCACCGGTCTGACACACCTGGGTACCACAGACCCACGTGTTGTGTCAGTACACCGGTCTGACACACCTGTGTACCACAGACCCACGTGTTGTGTCAGTACACCGGTCTGACACACCTGTGTACCACAGACCCACGTGTTGTGTCAGTA
>CM065690.1:59570333-59572833 GCA_017654935.2 Phymorhynchus buccinoides | reverse complement strand
AAGAAGAAGAAGAAGACGAGGAGGAGGGGGAGGAGAAGGAGGAGGAGTAGGAGGAGGAAGAAGAAGAAGAAGAAGAAGCAGAAGAAGACAGGAGGGGGAAGAGAAGAAAAAGGGAGAAGAAAAAGATAATGAATGCATGTGCTAATTTTCAATGGTAAAATATAAATGGCTGTAAAAGTAATACAGAATAGTAAAACATGACTAGGTAAAACAGGTGATAATGATTAAAATGTGTTCTCTAAAGGGGGAGTACAATTGCACGCGTAGAAGGAGCGAGGACGGGGCGAGGAGAGAGAGGAAAGAAAAAAGAAAAAAAAGGGGGAGGGAGAGCAAGGGAGATAAAGAACGAAACATAGAGGGGGTGAGAGAACCACAGGGGGCGGGTGGAGAAGGCCGGGGCGAGGCGGCTGCAGGGAGCCTAAGGAGTACTGTGGTATACCAGAGCAGTAGAGTTAGCATGGCAGTGCATCACCCTCTCAGCCATCAAGGGTGTTCAAGCCCAGGGGGGCGAGGGTTTTTAGCTTCTCGATCCACATTTTTTCCCGCCTGATTCTGTGGTTGAGGTTATTCTTATGGACTTTTTCGATCACCAGGCACCTCACATTGGACAGGCTGTGTCCAGGCTGGTTGAAGTGCCTGGTGACCAGCGTGCCTATGTTTTTCCCTATGTGTGATCGGTGTAACGCTAGTCTCACTTTTAGACTGTTTTTTGTTTGTCCTACATATTGCGAGTGGGGGCACTGGCTGCAGAATAGCAAATAAATCACATTGTCTGTGTCGCAGGACACAGCATCTCTGATTGTGAACATCTCCTGTGTGTGTGAGCTGTGGAAGCGGGCTGTCTCCACCAGGTGCTCCCTGCAGGTAATACACTTTTTGCTGCACCTCCGGCAGCCCGGCTCCTGGTCGCTGCATGGGGCAGGGAGGGCTGTGGGCATCAGCATGTCCCTGAGTGATCGGCATTTTCTGTGTCCGACTAGGGGCGCGTCAGGGGTGGCCTTCTTCATTTTGCTGCTGCTCTGGAGCAGATGATGGCTATCCCTAAGCCACCGGCCCAGGGGAGGGTTGAGGGGATTGTGAGTCAGGATAACGGGAACCCTGTCCGTAGTTTTCTGGGTTTTATAACTCATCGTCTGGCTTCTCGGAGTCTGCAGGGCTCTTTGCCGTGCATCCTCGATCACTGGCCTAGGGTAGCCACGATGCTGGAAGTGGCGCGCCATGTCGTGGCTGTGCTGGATGAATTTTTCCGTGTCTGAACAGAGTCTCCTCAGCCGGAGGAATTGGCTGAAGGGCACGTTGTTTACACAATGCCGTGGGTGGCAAGAGTTATATGGCAGGTAAGTGTGAGCGTCAGTTGGTTTAGTGTAAATCTCACTGTGGATGAATCCGTTCTCAAATTTCAGGAGTATGTCCAGAAAGGGTATTTCTGTCCTGGAACTATTGACAACAAATTTGATCGTTGGGTGGAAGGAATTGATAAATTCCGCAAAGTTGTCAAGTTCCTCCTGACTGCCAGTCCAAAGCATCAGTATATCATCAATGAAGCGTTTCCACGTTTCTGGATCGATGGTGGCGGGGCTTTGTTGCAGCAGGGCTTCCTCGAGCCAACCCATAAATAGGTTGGCTATCGTGGGAGCCATTGGGGTTCCCATGGCGGTTCCAGTAGTTTGGTGGTAACATTTATCTTCGAATAGGAAGTAGTTGTTGGTAAGCACGTGGTCGACTATGTTAAGGATGGTTTGACACGTTGGTTGGTCTTTTCTGCTGACGTTGTTGATGAAGTGTTTGATGGCTGTTTTTATGTCCTCATGTGGAATGTTTGTGTATAGACTGGTGACGTCAATGGTGACCAGCATGCAGTGTTCGTCGAATGGGCCGAGACGGGAGTTCCACTCCTGGATAATTTGAAGCATGTGAGTGGAGTCTTGGATGTGGCTGGGAAGCTGGTTAACGTAGTCCCGTAGCCAATGATCAACCAGCTTGGACAGGGTTTCCGTGGGACCCCCTATGCCCGAAACGATGGGACGTCCTGGGGGGTCGCTCAAGGTTTTGTGGATCTTAGGCACAAATATATATATATATGTATGTGTGTGTGTGTGTGCGTGTGTGTGTGTGTGTGTGTGTGTGTGTGTGTGTGTGTGTGTGTGTGTGTGTGTGTGTGTGTGTGTGTGTGTGTGTGTGTGTGTGTGTGTCTGTCTGTCTGTCTGTCTGTGTGTGTCTGTGTGTGTATGTATGGGTGTGTGCTGATAATTTGTAATTATTCATGTGTTGTGTCTTCATATATGGATAACTTTGTTATTTTGTATTTTTTCATTTTTTTTCTTGACATTAATTATTTTCTTAACTGTTGGCAAGATGAAAAGAAGTGTGTTTAATATGCTTATTCTTTTCCAACAATAAAAAAGATTCGTTCGTTCGTTCGTTCGTTCGTTCGTTCGTTCGTTCTCTCTGTGTCTCTCAGTCTCTCTCTGCCTGTCTGTCTCTCTCTCTCTCTGTCTCT
>CM065690.1:59552833-59555333 GCA_017654935.2 Phymorhynchus buccinoides | reverse complement strand
CCCAGCAAAATTAAGTCCCTTCAATTTTTCTGATCAGGTGTGACCCACATACAAATGCCTCCAAAATCAAAATGAGGCTGCTCTCCAAAGTTTGTCTCGTTTTGAATTTGGGGGCATTTGCATGGCGGTCACACCTGGCCAAAATAAGGTTTCTTACCAGCGAAAGAGGGAAACACGTGAAAACCGTGATTTTCACACATGGATGTTGTGGGTCTTTAAATTGGATTTCTTGTAGCACAAACACTGCTTTTCATAGCACAACAAAAGAGCAAAGAAATCCCCTGCACATGGGCAGTCTACGTAGTGGCGCGAAAAGTAAACACGGGGTTCAGCCGTCAGTATTTGGTATTTGCTACTTTATAGTTACAGAGGCATCTCTGCAAAATTCGGGTTGCTCCCACCTGGAGAGCGCGTCGCGGCCAGAGGCGTGCCACCCATTTTCTTAATTTATTTACGTGCGATTTTTGTGACTGATGAGGAAGGAAAGGGTGGGTGGGTGCATTTGAACCAAATGACAACTTTTTCCTTTTTCGTTGCCACTGGGTTTAACGTGTGCTAAGTGCATGGGCACACGGGATCTCGGTTTCTCGTCTCATCAGAAAGACTCCACGTTCAGACCGTAAGGTCTAGTGCAGAGTGAGAGAAAATCCCCTGTATCCAGGTTCGAACTCGGGTTTATTGTATAGGAGTCGAACGCGTTACCTCTGTGCCACTGTACACCCAGTGAAATATGACAAGTGGGGACGCTGGAAGCTTGAAGCTTGATGTTGCCGTTAGCTTTGGTTGATTTAAATGCATGTAAATAATGCGTTGTTGGTAGACACCACGTGATTTAAACCAGCAGGTTTCTGTGCATGTTTTGTTTGCATGTAGCGGTGGATTGTTCATCAACTGCACTGGCATCAAATCAGCCTGCGGGGGGATTCATTTCACGTCTTTTCCCACTCCGTGAAGAGATGGAGTGAGTTTGATCAATGTTGTTTGTCGTTGTCATTGTTGTTGTTTGTTGTTGTCATTGTTGTTGTTTGTTGTTGTTTGTTGTTGTTGTTGTTGTTTGTTTGTTGTGTTTGTTGTCATTGTTGTTGTTTGTTGTTGTTGTTGTTGTTGTTGTTGTCATTTGTTTGTTGTTGTTGTTGTCATTGTTGTTGTTGTTGTCATTGTTGTCATTTGTTTGTTGTCATTGTTGTCATTGTTGTTGTTTGTCATTGTTTGTTGTTTGTTGTTGTCATTTGTTGTTGTTGTTGTCATTGTTGTTGTTTTGTTGTCATTGTTGTTGTCATTGTTGTTGTTTGTTGTGTTGTTGTTTGTTGTTGTTGTCATTGTTGTTGTTTGTTGTTGTCATTGTTGTTGTCATTGTTGTTGTCATTGTCGTTGTCATTGTTTGTTTGTTGTCATTGTTGTTGTCATTGTTGTTGTCATTGTTGTTGTTTGTTGTTGTCATTGTTGTTGTCATTGTTGTTGTTTGTTGTTGTTTGTTGTTGTCATTGTTGTTGTTATTGTTGTTGTTTGTTGTCATTGTTGTTGTTTGTTGTTGTCATTGTTGTTGTCATTGTTGTTGTCATTGTTGTTGTCATTGTTGTTGTCATTGTCGTTGTCATTGTTGTTGTTTGTTGTTGTCATGTCATTGTTGTTGTTGTGTTGTTGTCATTGTTGTTTGTTGTCATTGTTGTTTGTTGTTGTCATTGTTGTTGTCATTGTTGTTGTTTGTTGTTGTCATTGTTGTCATTGTTGTTGTTTGTTGTTGTCATTGTTGTTGTTTGTTGTTGTTTGTTGTTGTCATTGTTGTTGTCATTGTTGTTGTTTTGTTGTTGTTTGTTGTCGTTGTCATTGTTGTTGTCATTGTTGTTGATTGTTGTTGTTATTGTTGTGTTGTTGTTGTTGTTGTTGTGATTGTTGTTGTTGTTGTTGTTGTTTGTTGTTGTTGTTTGTTGTTGTTGTTTGTTGTTGTTTGTTGTTGTGATTGTTGTTGTTTGTTGTTGTCATTGTTGTTGTTGTTGTTGTCATGTTGTTGTTGTTTTGTTGTTGTCATTGTTGTTTTGTTGTTGTCATTGTTGTTGTTTTGTTGTTTGTTGTTGTTGTTTGTTGTTGTCATTGTTGTTGTTGTCATTGTTGTTTGTTGTTGTTTGTTTGTTTGTGTTTTGTTGTTGTTGTTTGTTGTTGTTTGTTGTTTGTTGTTGTTTGTTGTTGTCATTGTTGTTGTTTTTGTTGTTGTTGTTGTCATTGTTGTTGTTGTCATTGTTGTTGTCATTGTTGTTGTTTGTTGTTGTTGTCATTGTTGTTGTTTGTTGTTGTTATTGTCGTTGTTTGTTGTTTGTTGTTGTTTGTTGTTGTTATTGTTGTTGTTTTGTTGTTGTCATTGTTGTTGTCATTGTTTTGTTGTTGTTGTTTGTTGTTGTCATTGTTGTTGTTGTTGTTGTTGTTGTTGTCATTGTTGTTGTGTGTTGTTGTTGTTGTTGTTGTCATTGTTGTCATTGTTGTTGTTGTTGTTGTCATTGTTGTT
>CM065690.1:59545333-59547833 GCA_017654935.2 Phymorhynchus buccinoides | reverse complement strand
CTGTGGTGTGTGACCTATTATATGATCAGAATGTCCCACATCTGTGGTGTGTGACCTCCTATTATATGATGAGCATGTCCCACATCTGTGGTGTGTGACCTATTATATGATGAGAATGTCCCACATCTGTGGTGTGTGACCTATTATATGATCAGAATGTCCCACATCTGTGGTGTGTGACCTATTATATGATCAGAATGTCCCACATCTGTGGTGTGTGACCTATTATATGATCAGAATGTCCCACATCTGTGGTGTGTGACCTATTATATGATCAGAATGTCCCACATCTGTGATGTGTGACCTATTATATGATGAGCATGTCCCACATCTGTGGTGTGTGACCTCCTATTATATGATCAGAATGTCCCACATCTGTGGTGTGTGACCTATTATATGATCAGAATGTCCCACATCTGTGGTGTGTGACCTCCTATTATATGATCAGAATGTCCCACATCTGTGGTGTGTGACCTATTATATGATCAGAATGTCCCACATCTGTGGTGTGTGACCTATTATATGATCAGAATGTCCCACATCTGTGGTGTGTGACCTATTATATGATCAGAATGTCCCACATCTGTGGTGTGTGACCTATTATATGATCAGAATGTCCCACATCTGTGGTGTGTGACCTATTATATGATCAGAATGTCCCACATCTGTGGTGTGTGACCTATTATATGATGAGAATGTCCCACATCTGTGGTGTGTGACCTATTATATGATGAGAATGTCCCACATCTGTGGTGTGTGACCTATTATATGATGAGAATGTCCCACATCTGTGGTGTGTGACCTATTATATGATGAGAATGTCCCACATCTGTGGTGTGTGACCTATTATATGATCAGAATGTCCCACATCTGTGGTGTGTGACCTATTATATGATGAGAATGTCCCACATCTGTGGTGTGTGACCTATTATATGATCAGAATGTCCCACATCTGTGGTGTGTGACCTATTATATGATGAGAATGTCCCACATCTGTGGTGTGTGACCTATTATATGATCAGAATGTCCCACATCTGTGGTGTGTGACCTATTATATGATGAGAATGTCCCACATCTGTGGTGTGTGACCTATTATATGATGAGAATGTCCCACATCTGTGGTGTGTGACCTATTATATGATGAGAATGTCCCACATCTGTGGTGTGTGACCTATTATATGATGAGAATGTCCCACATCTGTGGTGTGTGACCTATTATATGATGAGAATGTCCCACATCTGTGGTGTGTGACCTATTATATGATGAGAATGTCCCACATCTGTGGTGTGTGACCTATTATATGATGAGAATGTCCCACATCTGTGGTGTGTGACCTATTATATGATCAGAATGTCCCACATCTGTGGTGTGTGACCTCCTATTATATGATGAGCATGTCCCACATCTGTGGTGTGTGACCTATTATATGATGAGAATGTCCCACATCTGTGGTGTGTGACCTATTATATGATCAGAATGTCCCACATCTGTGGTGTGTGACCTATTATATGATCAGAATGTCCCACATCTGTGGTGTGTGACCTATTATATGATCAGAATGTCCCACATCTGTGGTGTGTGACCTATTATATGATCAGAATGTCCCACATCTGTGGTGTGTGACCTATTATATGATGAGAATGTCCCACATCTGTGGTGTGTGACCTATTATATGATCAGAATGTCCCACATCTGTGGTGTGTGACCTATTATATGATCAGAATGTCCCACATCTGTGGTGTGTGACCTATTATATGATCAGAATGTCCCACATCTGTGGTGTGTGACCTATTATATGATCAGAATGTCCCACATCTGTGGTGTGTGACCTATTATATGATCAGAATGTCCCACATCTGTGGTGTGTGACCTATTATATGATCAGAATGTCCCACATCTGTGGTGTGTGACCTATTATATGATCAGAATGTCCCACATCTGTGGTGTGTGACCTATTATATGATCAGAATGTCCCACATCTGTGGTGTGTGACCTATTATATGATGAGCATGTCCCACATCTGTGGTGTGTGACCTATTATATGATCAGAATGTCCCACATCTGTGGTGTGTGACCTATTATATGATGAGCATGTCCCACATCTGTGGTGTGTGACCTATTATATGATCAGAATGTCCCACATCTGTGGTGTGTGACCTATTATATGATGAGCATGTCCCACATCTGTGGTGTGTGACCTATTATATGATCAGAATGTCCCACATCTGTGGTGTGTGACCTATTATATGATGAGCATGTCCCACATCTGTGGTGTGTGACCTATTATATGATCAGAATGTCCCACATCTGTGGTGTGTGACCTATTATATGATCAGAATGTCCCACATCTGTGGTGTGTGACCTATTATATGATCAGAATGTCCCACATCTGTGGTGTGTGACCTATTATATGATCAGAATGTCCCACATCTGTGGTGTGTGACCTATCATATGATCAGAATGTCCCACATCTGTGGTGTGTGACCTATTATATGATCA
>CM065690.1:59515333-59537833 GCA_017654935.2 Phymorhynchus buccinoides | reverse complement strand
TACCATGTGAGTTCATTGGGCTTGTTGGGGTTGTTACACAATTTGCATTGTTGTTGTTAATGTATAACAGCATTACTATGTGAGTTCATTGGGCTTGTTGGGGTTGTTACACAATTTGCATTGTTGTTGTTAATGTATAACAGCATTACTATGTGAGTTCATTGGGCTTGTTGGGGTTGTTACACAATTTGCATTGTTGTTGTTAATGTATAACAGCATTACGATGTGAGTTCATTGGGCTTGTTGGGGTTGATACACAATTTGCATTGTTGTTAATGTATAACAGCATTACGATGTGAGTTCATTGGGCTTGTTGGGGTTGTTACACAATTTGCATTGTTGTTAATGTATAACAGCATTACTATGTGAGTTCATTGGGCTTGTTGGGTTGCTACACAATTTGCATTGTTGTTAATGTATAACAGCATTACTATGTGAGTTCATTGGGCTTGTTGGGGTTGCTACACAATTTGCATTGTTGTTGTTAATGTATAACAGCATTACGATGTGAGTTCATTGGGCTTGTTGGGGTTGTTACACAATTTGCATTGTTGTTGTTAATGTATAACAGCATTACTATGTGAGTTCATTGGGCTTGTTGGGGTTGTTACACAATTTGCATTGTTGTTGTTAATGTATAACAGCATTACCATGTGAGTTCATTGGGCTTGTTGGGGTTGTTACACAATTTGCATTGTTGTTGTTAATGTATAACAGCATTACCATGTGAGTTCATTGGGCTTGTTGGGGTTGTTACACAATTTGCATTGTTGTTGTTAATGTATAACAGCATTACCATGTGAGTTCATTGGGCTTGTTGGGGTTGCTACACAATTTGCATTGTTGTTAATGTATAACAGCATTACTATGTGAGTTCATTGGGCTTGTTGGGGTTGTTACACAATTTGCATTGTTGTTAATGTATAACAGCATTACTATGTGAGTTCATTGGGCTTGTTGGGGTTGTTACACAATTTGCATTGTTGTTGTTGATGTATAACAGCATTACCATGTGAGTTCATTGGGCTTGTTGGGGTTGTTACACAATTTGCATTGTTGTTAATGTATAACAGCATTACGATGTGAGTTCATTGGGCTTGTTGGGGTTGCTACACAATTTGCATTGTTGTTAATGTATAACAGCATTACGATGTGAGTTCATTGGGCTTGTTGGGGTTGCTACACAATTTGCATTGTTGTTAATGTATAACAGCATTACTATGTGAGTTCATTGGGCTTGTTGGGGTTGTTACACAATTTGCATTGTTGTTGTTAATGTATAACAGCATTACCATGTGAGTTCATTGGGCTTGTTGGGGTTGTTACACAATTTGCATTGTTGTTGTTAATGTATAACAGCATTACCATGTGAGTTCATTGGGCTTGTTGGGGTTGTTACACAATTTGCATTGTTGTTGTTAATGTATAACAGCATTACTATGTGAGTTCATTGGGCTTGTTGGGGTTGTTACACAATTTGCATTGTTGTTAATGTATAACAGCATTACGATGTGAGTTCATTGGGCTTGTTGGGGTTGCTACACAATTTGCATTGTTGTTAATGTATAACAGCATTACGATGTGAGTTCATTGGGCTTGTTGGGGTTGCTACACAATTTGCATTGTTGTTAATGTATAACAGCATTACTATGTGAGTTCATTGGGCTTGTTGGGGTTGCTACACAATTTGCATTGTTGTTGTTAATGTATAACAGCATTACGATGTGAGTTCATTGGGCTTGTTGGGGTTGCTACACAATTTGCATTGTTGTTGTTAATGTATAACAGCATTACGATGTGAGTTCATTGGGCTTGTTGGGGTTGCTACACAATTTGCATTGGAAACAGTTTGTGTTTGGACAGCAAATTAATGACATTCGCTCGTTCTTAATCGATAATTTGAAAAATCATTAAATTTAACAAAATCTTAGCAAACATAAACATTTTTATTTTTCTAAAAAACTGCTCTTTCTAGTTTAATTTTTTTCTGAAAGCCTACTGTCCAGTTCTCGCTATAGTTTATTTCTTCTCTGAAGACCTTATGCTGTCCAGCTCTCCATAGAGTTCCTTTCTTCTCTGAAGACCTTATGCTGTCCAGCTCTCCATAGAGTTCCTTTCTTCTCTGAAGACCTTATGCTGTCCAGCTCTCCATAGAGTTCCTTTCTTCTCTGAAGACCTTCTGCTGTCCAGCTCTCCATAGAGTTCCTTTCTTCTCTGAAAACCTTATGCTGTCCAGCTCTCCATAAAGTTCCTTTCTTCTCTGAAGACCTTCTGCTGTCCAGCTCTCCATAGAGTTCCTTTCTTCTCTGAAGACCTTATGCTGTCCAGCTCTCCATAGAGTTCCTTTCTTCTCTGAAGACCTTATGCTGTCCAGCTCTCCATAGAGTTTCTTTCTTCTATGTCCTGTTCTCTTGAGATATTTGAGTAAGTTGCAGCTTAAACTCTCCCCCCTTCCCCTCTCCCTCTCCCTCCGCCCCACAATCACATTTCCTAATTGAAACATTTAACTGAAAAGTAGCATTCTGTTATTCTCGGGAGAGGGATAGGGTTAAGATCAGCCCGCGATTATTGGTAAAAACACACACACCAGAAAGACAGACTTTGAGATAGAGAGTCGTGAACATGAGAGGGTGTCTGATCTTGTCTCTACTCTGTGACGCAGACTGTTAATACCTGCCTCTTTAAACATGCTTTATTTCTCTTCTTAACGCTACATGCACGCTTCAGTTCTTATTACCCATTGTTCTACACTTTTGTTTACCACATTTGTCACGTCATTGCGGAGGAACCCTGCGATTCGTACGGCATTTTCTGGTCTCGTTTTTCTGCTATATTTATTATGCGCGTTATTCCTTTCTTTGCGTGCTACTTCATTCCCTTTGTTTGATGCACCAGTTTGGTTTATGTTGTTTTGTTGCCATGTTCCAGAAACGTCAAGAGGCAGGGTGTTGAGCGAAGCCTGGGGCTGTTCGGGGTGAGGAATGTGTGCAGTAAACAACAGCACAGCCCACATGGCAGGGTGATGAGGAATGTGTGCAGTAAACAACAGCACAGCACACATGGCAGGGTGATGAGGAATGTGTGCAGTAAACAACAGCACAGCACACATGGCAGGGTGATGAGGAATGTGTACAGTAAACAACAGCACAGCACACATGGCAGGGTGATGAGGAATGTGTACAGTAACAACAGTACAGCCCACATGGCAGTAGGGATGAGGAATGTGTGCAGTAAACAACAGCACAGCACACATGGCAGGGTGATGAGGAATGTGTACAGTAAATAACAGTACAGCACACATGGCAGGGTGATGAGGAATGTGTACAGTAACAACAGTACAGCCCACATGGCAGTAGGATGAGGAATGTGTACAGTAAATAACAGTACAGCACACATGGCAGTAGAGATGAGGAATGTGTGCAGTAAATAACAGTACAGAACACATGGCAGGGTGATGAGGAATGTGTACAGTAACAACAGTACAGCCCACATGGCAGTAGGGATGAGGAATGTGTACAGTAAATAACAGTACAGCACACATGGCAGTAGGGATGAGGAATGTGTACAGTAAATAACAGTACAGCACACATGGCAGTAGGGATGAGGAATGTGTACAGTAAATAACAGTACAGCACACATGGCAGGGTGATGAGGAATGTGTACAGTAAATAACAGTACAGCACACATGGCAGGGTGATGAGGAATGTGTACAGTAAATAACAGTACAGCCCACATGGCAGTAGGGATGAGGAATGTGTACAGTAAATAACAGTACAGCACACATGGCAGGGTGATGAGGAATGTGTTCAGTAAATAACAGTACAGCACACATGGCAGGGTGATGAGGAATGTGTACAGTAAATAACAGTACAGCACACATGGCAGGGTGATGAGGAATGTGTGCAGTAAATAACAGTACAGCACACATGGCAGTAGAGATGAGGAATGTGTACAGTAAATAACAGTACAGCACACATGGCAGTAGAGATGAGGAATGTGTACAGTAAATAACAGTACAGCACACATGGCAGTAGAGATGAGGAATGTGTACAGTAAATAACAGTACAGCACACATGGCAGGGTGATGAGGAATGTGTACAGTAAATAACAGTACAGCACACATGGCAGTAGAGATGAGGAATGTGTACAGTAAATAACAGTACAGCACACATGGCAGGGTGATGAGGAATGTGTACAGTAAATAACAGTACAGCACACATGGCAGGGTGATGAGGAATGTGTACAGTAAATAACAGTACAGCACACATGGCAGGGTGATGAGGAATGTGTACAGTAAATAACAGTACAGCCCACATGGCAGTAGAGATGAGGAATGTGTGCAGTAGATAACAGTGCAGCACATGGCCTCTCCACTTCAGCCGGACATCAGATTCACACACTTTGTAGTTTTATTTTGTCCTGAGGGGGCGGGGGGGGGGGGGGGGGGGGGAGCGCGTCAATGCATTGTGAATTGATTTGGTTTTCTTCTGCAATTTACAATCTGTCTCTGTCTGTTTTTTGGTTTGTTTGTTTGTTTGTTTTTAACTGATTGGGTTGTTTTTGTCGCCTAATAAGTGTCTGTCTGTCTGTCTGTCTGTCTGTCTGTCTGTCTGTCTGTCTGTCTCTCTATCCCTGTATTTTTCAACTGTTTAGCTCCCCTCCCCGTCTCTGAGTGTGTGTGTGTGTGTGTGTGTGTGTGTGTGTGTGTGTGTGTGTGTGTGTGTGTGTGTGTGTGTGTGTGTGTGTGTGTGTGTGTGTGTGTGTGTGTGTGTGTGTGTGTGTGTGTGTGTGTGTGTGTTTGCGCGCGTTTAGGTGTGCAAACCGTTTCATTTTTTCTTTCACTTTTTGCTTTGTTTTCTGCCACAACTTCGTTTTTTCTCCATAATGTTTAATTGTCTTTTCTTCCCACGCTCATCTTCATTGTCATGTCATCATTACTGTTTTCTGCGTTACTCACATCATTATCACTCCAATCAATGTATCGTTGTTCAGCCTGTCTCATTTTCTGTTCCTGTTCACCATGGTTCATTTTCGTTTTTCTCTTCTTCAGCCTCCCCCCCCCTCATTCCCTGCAATATTGATGCGTGTCGTCTGATATGTCGGTTCAGTTTGCCCTCTTGTTGCCTGTTATTTCTTCTTCTTCCCATTGGGAATGTTTATCCTGCCCCACGCCCAAAATCTTCGTTTAGACTGCCATTGGCACACAGGATGCATGCTTTGTGAGTTCGTGTCATCCAGTCCACCGGCACACACGGCCTACTCGTACCAAATAGTGGAGATGGGCTTTAACGTGCGCGCAAGATCTTGTGCGTGCGTTCGCACACGGGACATCGGTTTTAGGTCTCATCCGAAGGATCAGGAAATAGGAGTAAAGTATTTTTCCCAAGGATACAACACCGTGACCAGCCGGGTTCGAACCCACCGCACTCGCAAACCTGTTGGATTACGAGCGGCGACTCTAACCAACCGGCCTCGGCGCCTCTTCTTCGGTGAAATGCTGTCGTATTTCCAGTTATCCCCCCTGCATTGTTTCCCATAACTGGTTATCTTTCCTTGTGTCCTTCATCGGGAACTTACTGAGGATAACGATGATGATGACGATGACGACGACGATGGTGACAAGAATTCTAGAACAACAGTAAGTTAGAGGATATTGTAAGATAATCGTGATGATGTAAGCTTGGTTTGACGCTCTCTGGGCTGCAAACAGCACGTATGGGAAGAGCCATCATCCAACCATCCCTCAATGCTCGGAGCAGATCCTGGAGTACTGCAACAAGAGGTCTGATCCAAACGATATGAATATGATCACACGGGAAACATACAAATAAACAAGGGAATGAATAAACACATAAATAAATAAATAATTAAATAACTAAACAACTGAAGACCTCACTGTGGGCCCACGTCCAGACATGCTAGGTCGTCAGTCAGTCTGTCTCCATTGTCTCCCTTTAAAGCGGATTACATCACAAGCCGATTAGAGAGAGGGGGAGAGAGAGAGAGAGAGAGACAGAGAGAGAGAGAGAGAGAGGGGGGGGAGAGAGAGAGAGGGACAGAGAGAGGCTAGGCAAATAAGGGGGGGGGGGGCGGTACAATGTGCTACCAGAAGAAACTGTTTAGTTAGCTGACGATTAGACTAATAATAATAATATTAATACGTTGTATGTTTGTGTGTGTGTGTGTGTGTGTGTGCGTGCGTGCGTGCGTGCGTGTGTGTGTGTGTGTGTGTGTGTGTGTGTGTGTGTGTGTGTGTGTGTGTGTGTGTGTGTGTGTGTGTGTGTGTGTGTGTGTGTGTGTGTGTGTGTGTTTTAATTTCCATTAGCAATAAGTACAACCCATTACAGTCCTTTGGCTACTAGCTCCGTGGATGTGAGACTCCACAGGAGTGGAGTAGCGGTCCTTACTGGTGGGACATTGCTGTCAGTGCCAACGAATGTCACAATCCATGTGTTAGCTTAGGCTCTAGCGGTGTGCGGTTCACACCACAACCTTACAATAAACACACACACACACACACACACACACACACACACACACACACACACACACACACACACACACACACACACACACACACACACACACACACACACAGACAGACATTACCCACCTACCCACACACACTGTAACACTCTGTGTAATAAGTTTTCTTTCAACGATATTGAAACTGTCTATTGTCGGTAATAACAGAAGTCAGCCAATGCACGGGACAGCCGAGGGTTGACACAGGATGAACGTCAACATTAGAGGGACAGCCGAGAGTTCACACAGAATGAACGTCAACATTAGGGGGAGACACGGGACAGCCGGGTGTTGACACAGAGGATGAACGTCAGCATTAGAGAGAGAGAGAGAGAGTTGCTTTCTATATGCGCTGTTGCTGGTTGGTGTCACTCTTGAATGCTGTTTTTGTTGTCTGTTGATGAATCATTGATTGTAAAGCGCTTTGGGCTCATCTGAGGTAAAGCGCTATATAAATGTACAATTATTATTATTATTATTAGGGGGACAGCCGGGTGTTCACACAGAGGATGAACGTCAACATTAGGGGGACACGGGACAGCCGAGTGTTGACACAGGATGAACGTCAACATTAGGGGGAGACACGGGACAGCCGGGTGTTGACACAGAGGATGAACGTCAGCATTAGGGGGAGACACGGGACAGCCGGGTGTTGACACAGAGGATGAACGTCAACATTAGGGTGACAGCCGGGTGTTGACACAGAGGATGAACGTCAACATTAGGGGGACAGCCGGGTGTTGACACAGAGGATGAACGTCAACATTAGGGGGACAGTCGGGTGTTGACACAGAGGATGAACGTCAACATTAGGGGGACAGCCGGGTGTTGACACAGAGGATGAACGTCAACATTAGGGGGACAGTCGGGTGTTGACACAGAGGATGAACGTCAGCATTAGGGGGACAGTCGGGTGTTGACACAGAGGATGAACGTCAGCATTAGGGGGACAGTCGGGTGTTGACACAGAGGATGAACGTCAGCATTAGGGGGACAGTCGGGTGTTGACACAGAGGATGAACGTCAGCATTAGGGGGACAGTCGGGTGTTGACACAGAGGATGAACGTCAGCATTAGGGGGACAGCCGGGTGTTGACACAGAGGATGAACGTCAGCATTAGGGGGACAGCCGGGTGTTGACACAGAGGATGAACGTCAACATTAGGGGGACAGCCGGGTGTTGACACAGAGGATGAACGTCAACATTAGGGGGACACGGGACAGCCGGGTGTTGACACAGAGGATGAACGTCAGCATTAGGGGGACAGCCGGGTGTTGACACAGAGGATGAACGTCAGCATTAGGGGGACAGCCGGGTGTTGACACAGAGGATGAACGTCAGCATTAGGGGGACAGCCGGGTGTTGACACAGAGGATGAACGTCAGCATTAGGGGGACAGTCGGGTGTTGACACAGAGGATGAACGTCAGCATTAGGGGGACAGTCGGGTGTTGACACAGAGGATGAACGTCAGCATTAGGGGGACAGCCGGGTGTTGACACAGAGGATGAACGTCAACATTAGGGGGACAGTCGGGTGTTGACACAGAGGATGAACGTCAACATTAGGGGGACAGCCGGGTGTTGACACAGAGGATGAACGTCAACATTAGGGGGACAGCCGGGTGTTGACACAGAGGATGAACGTCAACATTAGGGGGACAGCCGGGTGTTGACACAGAGGATGAACGTCAACATTAGGGGGACAGCCGGGTGTTGACACAGAGGATGAACGTCAGCATTAGGGGGACAGCCGGGTGTTGACACAGAGGATGAACGTCAACATTAGGGGGACAGCCGGGTGTTGACACAGAGGATGAACGTCAACATTAGGGGGACAGCCGGGTGTTGACACAGAGGATGAACGTCAACATTAGGGGGACAGCCGGGTGTTGACACAGAGGATGAACGTCAACATTAGGGGGACAGCCGGGTGTTGACACAGAGGATGAACGTCAGCATTAGGGGGACAGTCGGGTGTTGACACAGAGGATGAACGTCAACATTAGGGGGACAGTCGGGTGTTGACACAGAGGATGAACGTCAGCATTAGGGGGACAGCCGGGTGTTGACACAGAGGATGAACGTCAACATTAGGGGGACAGCCGGGTGTTGACACAGAGGATGAACGTCATTATTAGGGGGACAGCCGGGTGTTGACACAGAGGATGAACGTCAACATTAGGGGGACACGGGACAGTCGGGTGTTGACACAGAGGATGAACGTCAACATTAGGGGGACAGCCGGGTGTTGACACAGAGGATGAACGTCAACATTAGGGGGACACGGGACAGCCGGGTGTTGACACAGAGGATGAACGTCAACATTAGGGGGACAGCCGGGTGTTGACACAGAGGATGAACGTCAACATTAGGGGGACACGGGACAGCCGGGTGTTGACACAGAGGATGAACGTCAACATTAGGGGGACACCGGGTGTTGACACAGGGATGAACGTCAACATTAGGGGGACAGCCGGGTGTTGACACAGAGGATGAACGTCAACATTAGGGGGACAGCCGGGTGTTGACACAGAGGATGAACGTCAACATTAGGGGGACAGAACACAGAGGATGAACGTCAACATTAGGGGGACACGGGACAGCGGGTGTTGACACAGAGGATGAACGTCAACATTAGGGGGACAGCCGGGTGTTGACACAGAGGATGAACGTCAACATTAGGGGGACAGCCGGGTGTTGACACAGAGGATGAACGTCAACATTAGGGGGACACGGGACAGCCGGGTGTTGACACAGAGGATTAGCGTCAACATTAGGGGGACAGCCGGGTGTTGACACAGAGGATGAACGTCAACATTAGGGGGACAGTTGTTGACACAGAGGATGAACGTCAACATTAGGGGGACAGCCGGGTGTTGACACAGAGGATTAGCGTCAACATTAGGGGGACAGCCGGGTGTTGACACAGAGGATGCGTCAACGGGGGACAGCCGGGTGTTGACACAGAGGATGAACGTCAACATTAGGGGGACAGCCGGGTGTTGACACAGAGGATGAACGTCAACATTAGGGGGACAGCCGGGTGTTGACACAGAGGATGAACGTCAACATTAGGGGGACAGCCGGGTGTTGACACAGAGGATGAACGTCAACATTAGGGGGACAGCCGGGTGTTGACACAGAGGATGAACGTCAACATTAGGGGGACAGTCGGGTGTTGAACAGAGGATGAACGTCAACATTAGGGGGACAGCCGGGTGTTGACACAGAGGATGAACGTCAACATTAGGGGGACAGCCGGGTGTTGACACAGAGGATGAACGTCAACATTAGGGGGACATCCGGGTGTTGACACAGAGGATGAACGTCAACATTAGGGGGACATCCGGGTGTTGACACAGAGGATGAACGTCAACATTAGGGGGACAGCCGGGTGTTGACACAGAGGATGAACGTCAACATTAGGGGGACAGTCGGGTGTTGACACAGAGGATTAGCGTCAACATTAGGGGGACAGCCGGGTGTTGACACAGAGGATTAGCGTCAACATTAGGGGGACATCCGGGTGTTGACACAGAGGATTAGCGTCAACATTAGGGGGACAGTCGGGTGTTGACACAGAGGATGAACGTCAACATTAGGGGGACAGCCGGGTGTTGACACAGAGGATTAGCGTCAACATTAGGGGGACAGCCGGGTGTTGACACAGAGGATTAGCGTCAACATTAGGGGGACAGCCGGGTGTTGACACAGAGGATGAACGTCAACATTAGGGGGACAGCCGGGTGTTGACACAGAGGATGAACGTCAACATTAGGGGGACAGCCGGGTGTTGACACAGAGGATTAGCGTCAACATTAGGGGGACAGCCGGGTGTTGACACAGAGGATGAACGTCAACATTAGGGGGACAGCCGGGTGTTGACACAGAGGATGAACGTCAACATTAGGGGGACAGCCGGGTGTTGACACAGAGGATGAACGTCAACATTAGGGGGACAGCCGGGTGTTGACACAGAGGATGAACGTCAACATTAGGGGGACAGCCGGGTGTTGACACAGAGGATGAACGTCAACATTAGGGGGACAGCCGGGTGTTGACACAGAGGATGAACGTCAACATTAGGGGGACAGCCGGGTGTTGACACAGAGGATGAACGTCAACATTAGGGGGACAGTGTTGACACAGAGGATGAACGTCAACATTAGGGGGACAGCCGGGTGTTGACACAGAGGATGAACGTCAACATTAGGGGGACAGCCGGGTGTTGACACAGAGGATGAACGTCAACATTAGGGGGACAGCCGGGTGTTGACACAGAGGATTAGCGTCAACATTAGGGGGACATCCGGGTGTTGACACAGAGGATTAGCGTCAACATTAGGGGGACATCCGGGTGTTGACACAGAGGATGACAGCCGGGTGTTGACACAGAGAGGATTAGCGTCAACATTAGGGGGACAGCCGGGTGTTGACACAGAGGATTAGCGTCAACATTAGGGGGACAGCCGGGTGTTGACACAGAGGATGAACGTCAACATTAGGGGGACAGCCGGGTGTTGACACAGAGGATGAACGTCAACATTAGGGGGACAGCCGGGTGTTGACACAGAGGATGAACGTCAACATTAGGGGGACACAGAGGATTAGCGTCAACATTAGGGGGACGGGTGTTGACACAGAGGATGAACGTCAGCATTAGGGGGACAGCCGGGTGTTGACACAGAGGATTAGCGTCAACATTAGGGGGACAGCCGGGTGTTGACACAGAGGATTAGCGTCAACATTAGGGGGACAGCCGGGTGTTGACACACATTAGGGGGGACAGCCGGGTGTTGACACAGAGGATGAACGTCAACATTAGGGGGACAGCCGGGTGTTGACACAGAGGATTAGCGTCAACATTAGGGGGACAGCCGGGTGTTGACACAGAGGATGAACGTCAACATTAGGGGGACAGCCGGGTGTTGACACAGAGGATTAGCGTCAACATTAGGGGGACAGCCGGGTGTTGACACAGAGGATGAACGTCAACATTAGGGGGACAGCCGGGTGTTGACACAGAGGATGAACGTCAACATTAGGGGGACAGCCGGGTGTTGACACAGAGGATGAACGTCAACATTAGGGGGACAGCCGGGTGTTGACACAGAGGATGAACGTCAACATTAGGGGGACAGCCGGGTGTTGACACAGAGGATGAACGTCAACATTAGGGGGACAGCCGGGTGTTGACACAGAGGATGAACGTCACATTAGGGGGACAGCCGGGTGTTGACACAGAGGATGAACGTCAACATTAGGGGGACAGCCGGGTGTTGACACAGAGGATGAACGTCAACATTAGGGGGACAGCCGGGTGTTGACACAGAGGATGAACGTCAACATTAGGGGGACAGCCGGGTGTTGACACAGAGGATGAACGTCAACATTAGGGGGACAGTCCGGGTGTTGACACAGAGGATGAACGTCAGCATTAGGGGGACAGCCGGGTGTTGACACAGAGGATGAACGTCAACATTAGGGGGACAGTCGGGTGTTGACACAGAGGATGAACGTCAGCATTAGGGGGACAGCCGGGTGTTGACACAGAGGATGAACGTCAACATTAGGGGGACAGCCGGGTGTTGACACAGAGGATGAACGTCAACATTAGGGGGACAGCCGGGTGTTGACACAGAGGATGAACGTCAGCATTAGGGGGACAGTCGGGTGTTGACACAGAGGATGAACGTCAACATTAGGGGGACAGCCGGGTGTTGACACAGAGGATGAACGTCAACATTAGGGGGACAGCCGGGTGTTGACACAGAGGATGAACGTCAACATTAGGGGGACAGCCGG
Organism: Phymorhynchus buccinoides; assembly: GCA_017654935.2. Lineage (NCBI taxonomy): Eukaryota > Metazoa > Mollusca > Gastropoda > Neogastropoda > Raphitomidae > Phymorhynchus > Phymorhynchus buccinoides. Next base: position 59,525,501 of record CM065690.1, on the reverse strand, counting down.
GTGTTGACACAGAGGATGAACGTCAGCATTAGGGGGACAGCCGGGTGTTGACACAGAGGATGAACGTCAGCATTAGGGGGACAGCCGGGTGTTGACACAGAGGATGAACGTCAACATTAGGGGGACAGCCGGGTGTTGACACAGAGGATGAACGTCAACATTAGGGGGACAGCCGGGTGTTGACACAGAGGATGAACGTCAACATTAGGGGGACAGCCGGGTGTTGACACAGAGGATTAGCGTCAACATTAGGGGGACAGCCGGGTGTTGACACAGAGGATGAACGTAAACATTAGGGGGACAGCCGGGTGTTGACACAGAGGATGAACGTCAACATTAGGGGGACAGCCGGGTGTTGACACAGAGGATGAACGTCAACATTAGGGGGATACAGGACAAGCTTTTCTTCTCCCTCCCCCCCCTTGTCTGATAGTACCATTTACATATGACTTAACATTTATCAACCAAAAAAAGGAATGGTTCAAGCAAACAAATAGTATAAGTGCATGGCTTTGTACATCGATTTCTCGGCAACTATGTAGATTTACACCCCTGCTCTATTTCTAGGTTCTGTCCGTGGTTAGGGATAGGGTTAGGGTTAGGGTTAGGGATAGGGATAGGGTTAGATGGTCTTTTCTTTTGCCACAAGCATCTGTTTTTTTGTCAAAATCATCTATTTTTTTGGAGCATTAAATCGCTTTACTTATTGTCGGTGGGGGGGGGGGGGGAGAGGTGGAACGGCAGGAGGAAGGAGGAGGGGTAAGGGTGACGAAGTGTCTACGCATAGTAGGAGGCTGGAGCTACAAACTTGGTGCAGGACCGTTTGATCGTGTTCCCTTTCGCCTTGTACGGATGAACGGCCATTTTGAAGCTTGTGTTAAACTATTGACTTGCTGTTTTCAATGTTATATGCCATCTACTCACTGTCACCTGACCGTTTCTGAGTGTTGCTTGGCAGAGAAATGAAGGGGATTCCCCGCTCAACTCCTCCCCTCCCTCACCCCACCCCCCTCTCTCTCGTAAGAAATTAGGCGGACGGGATAAGCGCATGCGTTTCTTTCTTTTATTTATTTGAGGCATGAGGTTTCTGCTTCTAATGTGTGCCCGGCATAACATTTTAACCTAGCTGCTGTCCTGGAGGGCTGACATTGTAACCTAGCTGCTGTCCTGGAGGGCTGACATTGTAACATAGCTGCTGTCCTGGAGGGCTGACATTGTAACATAGCTGCTGTCCTGGAGGGCTGACATTGTAACCTAGCTGCTGTCCTGGAGGGCTGACATTGTAACCTAGCTGCTGTCCTGGAGAGCTGGCATTGTAACATAGCTGCTGTCCTGGAGGGCTGACATTGTAACATAGCTGCTGTCCTGGAGGGCTGACATTGTAACATAGCTGCTGTCCTGGAGGGCTGACATTTTAACCTAGCTGCTGTCCTGGAGGGCTAACATTGTAACATAGCTGCTGTCCTGGAGGGCTGACATTGTAACCTAGCTGCTGTCCTGGAGGGCTGACATTTTAACCTAGCTGCTGTCCTGGAGGGCTGACATTGTAACATAGCTGCTGTCCTGGAGGGCTGACATTGTAACCTAGCTGCTGTCCTGGAGGGCTGACATTGTAACATAGCTGCTGTCCTGGAGGGCTGACATTGTAACATAGCTGCTGTCCTGGAGGGCTGACATTGTAACCTAGCTGCTGTCCTGGAGGGCTGACATTTTAACCTAGCTGCTGTCCTGGAGGGCTAACATTGTAACATAGCTGCTGTCCTGGAGGGCTGACATTGTAACCTAGCTGCTGTCCTGGAGGGCTGACATTTTAACCTAGCTGCTGTCCTGGAGGGCTAACATTGTAACATAGCTGCTGTCCTGGAGGGCTGACATTGTAACCTAGCTGCTGTCCTGGAGGGCTGACATTGTAACATAGCTGCTGTCCTGGAGGGCTGACATTGTAACCTAGCTGCTGTCCTGGAGGGCTGACATTGTAACATAGCTGCTGTCCTGGAGGGCTGACATTGTAACATAGCTGCTGTCCTGGAGGGCTGACATTGTAACATAGCTGCTGTCCTGGAGGGCTGACATTGTAACCTAGCTGCTGTCCTGGAGGGCTGACATTGTAACATAGCTGCTGTCCTGGAGGGCTGACATTGTAACATAGCTGCTGTCCTGGAGGGCTGACATTGTAACCTAGCTGCTGTCCTGGAGGGCTGACATTGTAACCTAGCTGCTGTCCTGGAGGGCTGACATTGTAACCTAGCTGCTGTCCTGGAGGGCTGACATTGTAACATAGCTGCTGTCCTGGAGGGCTGACATTGTAACCTAGCTGCTGTCCTGGAGGGCTGACATTGTAACCTAGCTGCTGTCCTGGAGGGCTGACATTGTAACCTAGCTGCTGTCCTGGAGGGCTGACATTGTAACATAGCTGCTGTCCTGGAGGGCTGACATTGTAACCTAGCTGCTGTCCTGGAGGGCTGACATTGTAACCTAGCTGCTGTCCTGGAGGGCTGACATTGTAACCTAGCTGCTGTCCTGGAGGGCTGACATTGTAACATAGCTGCTGTCCTGGAGGGCTGACATTGTAACCTAGCTGCTGTCCTGGAGGGCTGACATTGTAACCTAGCTGCTGTCCTGGAGGGCTGACATTGTAACATAGCTGCTGTCCTGGAGGGCTGGGCTGACATTGTAACCTAGCTGCTGTCCTGGAGGGCTGACATTGTAACCTAGCTGCTGTCCTGGAGGGCTGACATTGTAACCTAGCTGCTGTCCTGGAGGCTGACATTGTAACATAGCTGCTGTCCTGGAGGGCTGACATTGTAACATAGCTGCTGTCCTGGAGGGCTGACATTGTAACCTAGCTGCTGTCCTGGAGGGCTGACATTGTAACATAGCTGCTGTCCTGAAGGGCTGGTCTGACATTTGTTTGTTATGGAGATGGTCTGTCCGAGGTACATCCCCACTCTTATCCCAGGACAGCTGACCTTGGTAAAAGTCCCCCAAAGTCAACAAATCCCTTTGGCTGCAGCACTAGAGCTACTACAAATGCTCCCTAGTTTGAGAGGCATGGTCTTCCACAAAAGACTAATCTGTGCCATGATTTTCCATTTTATCAAAACTCATCTATTGTACAGCACTCACTTTACAATGTGCCCCTCAGGCCAACGTCAACCGATGGTAAAAGCCAGGAAGGCGAGTGTAGCCACAGAACAACATGCAGGCAACGAATCCACAGAGAGGAGGGGGAGATGTTTGTTGTCACGCTTAACTCCCCTCCGACGACGATCTCACGTGAACGTGCTCCTCCACAGACAGTAACAACAACCCGTGCACGTTCTGCACACGCAGTTATACGGGCCAGTTTATTTGTTTAGAAAGGGGGGTCAGGGTGTATGGTTAGTCTGAGGTCGGAAACCCCCCTTAAAGGGTAGGTCAACATGACCTTAATTCTGACTGCGAGAAACAAAAGAGGTTAGGGTTACTTTGGATTGTGGTGGTAATGGTAATGAACATTATGATGATGGACACGATAATAGTGATGTTGACAATGAGGAGGAGGATGAAGAAGAAGAAGAGGAGGAGGAGGAGGAGGAGGAGGAAGAGGAGAGAGACAGATAGACAGAAACAGAGACATATAAAGTACTCGATATCATAAAGAGAAAATGCTCAGTGGAATTAGGAATCAAGGGAATCCTTAGGTAGTCTGGATCGGAATCCTTAGTGTGCCGGCTATTTGCCGCTAAATGGACCCCCACTTCATGAGAGCCGTGAAATAGGGCCTCCCTCTCCCCCCTCTCCCTACCACCCCTGGACATGGCGTGAAATAGGGCCCTCCCTCTCCCTACCACCCATGGACATGGCGGCCAGGATGACGTCGTACAGTGCAGCTTGGTGATTGGACAACAGTACTCCTTGCCGTGGCCAATCAAAAACCTGCTTCAGATTTCCGCGGGGAAAAAGAGATGGGCGAGGAAAGAAAGGAAGGAAAGGAAAACCTACAACATGTCTTAATAACACTTCGCTTTCACCATGCAATGAACAGGTACTTTGTTCTGTCTGTCTATCTGTCTGTAGGGGAAGACGGGGTAAAAAGCCTATGGGCGGGTAAGAATGCCATGCCAATTATCTCATGAAATAAAGCAAAAAATCAGTCACATTTTGCCCATGAGACGAGTGTTAATGTTTAGCATTCGTCTCATGGGCAAATTTGACTGACATTTTCTTTAATTCATGAGATAATTAATTGGCATGGGCTTCTTACCCGCCCATGGGCTTTTTACCCCGCCTTACCCTATACCCATCTAATTCATTCTCTCTCTCTCTCTCTCTCTCTCTCTCTCTCTCTCTCTCTCTCTCTCTCTCTCTCTCTCTCTCTCGCAGCTCTAGTTAACATGGTTGATGAATGGCTCACAAATATAAACAGCAATCAATGCACTGGAATCATCTTTGCGGACTTTGCAAAGGCATTTGATGTTATCAACCACTCACTACTCATGAGGAAATTATGCGTTTACAGAATAGGAAACCAAATGTACGAGTTATTTGATTCATTTTTATCAAATAGGCAGCAAGCGGTATGCACTGGTCCTTACCAGTCTACTCCTCTCCCAAATAATTATGGTGTTCCACAGGGCTCAGTTTTAGGTCCGCTGTTGTTCTTACTATGCATCAATGATTTGCCTCTATTTGTTAAAGATAATGCAATCTCTTTGCAGATGATAGCTCAGTACAGTCAAGTCATCATTCCTTACCTGTTTTGTCATCAAACGTCCAAGAAAATGTAGAACAGTTGAAACGATGGGCTGAACTAAACCATATGCTAATGAATCCAACTAAAACTAAGTATATGTGTTTAACAACGCGCCCAAAACGCCCAAATCAGTCATATACTTCATTACCTATTCACATATCCGGTCAAAGAATCGAGGAAGTTAATTCTCACAAAGTCCTTGGACTAATGATTGACAATGAACTGTCATGGTCAGAACATATTGAATTATTAAGCAAAAAGATATCCCAAAGAATCTTCCAGTTATCGAAAATTAAACGCTTCCTTGATATAAATGCTAGGAAGCAATTCTTCTATGCACATATTAATTCCCTTATCAACTATGCATCTACTTTGTGGGATTCAGCAAGCGCAAATGTTTTAAAACCTCTCGTTAGACTGCATTAACGAGCTGTTAAACTGGTACTCCTCAAATCAACTTCACTTACGACCAGTGATTACAAAGCTGTTGATATTTTACCTTTTAAATCTCAGTTGGAACACAGTAAAGCAGTGATGATGCACAAAATTATGACCGGAAATGCTCCTCAGTCTTTGATAGACCGCTTTTCGATCAACAGTTACAGGCATTTACAAAAACTGATAATTCCAACTCCACGACTAGACCTATTTAAAGCCAGTCTAACGTACAGTGGCGCAACCTACTGGAATAACCTGCCAGCTTATTTGAAGACAATCAAAAGACCATCAACTTTCAACAAGCTAATGAAGACCCACTTAATGAATAAACTACTTTAATACTGATTTCTCTCTCTCTCTCTCTCTCTCTCTCTCTCTCTCTCTCTCTCTCTCTCTCTCTCTCTCTCTCTCTCTCTCTCTCTCTCTCTCTCTCTCTCTCTCTCTCTCTCTCTCTCTCTCTCTCTCTCTCTCTCTCTCTCTCTCTCTCTCTCTCTCTCTTGTCCCTCCTCCACCCCCCCCCCCACCCCCCCATCCCCTGTTACTGTACATGACGTTCACAATACTTGAATCTGTTGAAATTACTCACCACTAAAGCTAAATTATGTCAGACTAAATCCAATGCTGCAAACTCCATTTTTACAGTATAAATTATAAATGTATGCACTGTTAAATGAATACGTAGGGAATGCTTGTGTGTATGACTTTTACTATATTATGTTTGCTAACTGTATCATCTTCACTTGAAAAATCTTCGTCCGCTGCAACATGCGTGTGCATATAAGATTAGGTTTGATTGTATTAGCATACTATGTATGACTTTTGCATGCTCTTTATATTGGTTTGTTTGTCTTTTTATTTTCTATTTTTATTTTTTTTATTCTTTACGAGTGCTGGATGCTAAAAATAATAAAAAATAAAAAATAATAAAAAATAAAAAGCATGTGCTATTTGCTTATTCTATTACCTTTTATACATAAAATTAATTCAATTCAATTCAATTCAATTCTCTCTCTCTCTCTCTCTCTCTCTCTCTCTCTCTCTCTCTCTCTCTCTCTCTCTCTCTCTCTCTCTCTCTCTCTCTCTCTCTCTCTCTCTCTCTCTCTCTCTCTCTCTCTCTCTCTCTCTCTCTCTCTCTCTCTCTCTCTCTCTCTCTCTCTCTCTCTCTCTCTCTCTCTCTCTCTCTCTCTCTCCCCCTGAGATAGGATTAGGTTTGATTTTGTCACATATGTGTTTCTTCCTAAATGTGTGCACGTTAAAGATGAGTATGTAGAATAGGATTTGGTGTTTTTTTGTCATGTGTATGTGTTTATGCTTTGATTTGTGCATGCTAAATATGACTACTGTGGTCTTAGGCTGGATTTTGTCATGTGTATTTGTTTAAATTTAAATTGTGCATGTTAAAGATGAGTATGCAAAGTAGGTTTAGGTTTAATTTTGTTATTAGTATGTGCTTAGTTTTACTTTTATGCGTGTTAAAGATGAGTACATAAAGCAGGTTTAGTTTTGATTTCGTCATTGTATGTATTTACTTTTTAATATGTGCATACACATTCTAAAAATATGAATAGGTTTGCTTTTGTCACGTGTGTGTATTTACTTCTTAATTTGCGCATGTTAAGTATGAATAATGTAATATAGGAATATGTTTGATTTTGTTATGTGTACAAATATTTACATTTAAAATTGTGCATGTTAAGATGAGTAGGTAAAGTAGAGCTAGGTTTGATTTTATTACGTGAATGGTTGTCCGTTCAAATAAGTACATTTTTAAGATGAGTATGTAAAGTATGATTAGGATTGGTTTTGTCATGTGTTTGTGCACTTCTCAATGAAAAGTAGGATTATTTCTGTTTTTTTCTCCGTGTGTATGTGCTTAGGCCTACTCTTAGCATAGTTAATAATATTAGGTTTGATTTTGTTATTGTCGTGCTACTATATAGGGTTGTATTTTGTTATTGTCGTGCTACTATGTAGGGTTGTATTTTGTTATTGTCGTGCTACTATGTAGGGTTGTATTTTGTTACTGTCGTGCTAATATGTAGGGTTGTATTTTGTTATTGTCGTGCTACTATATAGGGTTGTATTTTGTTATTGTCGTGCTACTATATAGGGTTGTATTTTGTTATTGTCGTGCTACTATATAGGGTTGTATTTTGTTACTGTCGTGCTACTATATAGGGTTGTATTTTGTTACTTGTCGTGCTACTATATAGGGTTGTATTTTGTTATTGTCGTGCTACTATATAGGGTTGTATTTTGTTATTGTCGTGCTACTATATAGGGTTGTATTTTGTTATTGTCGTGCTACTATATAGGGTTGTATTTTGTTATTGTCGTGCTACTATATAGGGTTGTATTTTGTTACTGACGTGCTACTATATAGGGTTGTATTTTGTTATTGTCGTGCTACTATATAGGGTTGTATTTTGTTATTGTCGTGCTACTATGTAGGGTTGTATTTTGTTATTGTCGTGCTACTATATAGGGTTGTATTTTGTTATTGTCGTGCTACTATATAGGGTTGTATTTTGTTATTGTCGTGCTACTATGTAGGGTTGTATTTTGTTACTGTCGTGCTAATATATAGGGTTGTATTTTGTTATTGTCGTGCTACTATGTAGGGTTGTATTTTGTTATTGTCGTGCTACTATATAGGGTTGTATTTTGTTATTGTCGTGCTACTATATAGGGTTGTATTTTGTTATTGTCGTGCTACTATATAGGGTTGTATTTTGTTATTGTCGTGCTACTATATAGGGTTGTATTTTGTTATTGTCGTGCTACTATATAGGGTTGTATTTTGTTACTGACGTGCTAATATATAGGGTTGTATTTTGTTATTGTCGTGCTACTATATAGGGTTGTATTTTGTTATTGTCGTGCTACTATATAGGGTTGTATTTTGTTATTGTCGTGCTACTATATAGGGTTGTATTTTGTTATTGTCGTGCTACTATATAGGGTTGTATTTTGTTATTGTCGTGCTACTATGTAGGGTTGTATTTTGTTATTGTCGTGCTACTATGTAGGGTTGTATTTTGTTATTGTCGTGCTACTATGTAGGGTTGTATTTTGTTATTGTCGTGCTACTATATAGGGTTGTATTTTGTTATTGTCGTGCTACTATATAGGGTTGTATTTTGTTATTGTCGTGCTACTATATAGGGTTGTATTTTGTTATTGTCGTGCTACTATATAGGGTTGTATTTTGTTATTGTCGTGCTACTATATAGGGTTGTATTTTGTTATTGTCGTGCTACTATATAGGGTTGTATTTTGTTATTGTCGTGCTACTATATAGGGTTGTATTTTGTTATTGTCGTGCTACTATATAGGGTTGTATTTTGTTATTGTCGTGCTACTATGTAGGGTTGTATTTTGCATGCTTTATATTGCTTTGTCTGTGCTCATTTTCCTTTTTCATTTCTACTTTTATATTTGTAACTTTTTTTTCTCCAGAGGGCTGGATGTAAAAAAGCATGTTATTGCTTATTCTATTACCCTCTATAAATTAAATTGTTTTATTTTTTTTTATTCAATTCAATTCTCGCTCACGAACATACAAAGTGCAGACGGTGGTACGATATTGATAAATTGATATTGACTATTAAATAAGAACTTCAACCCTGATCAATAGCTGTGTGCATGAGAATAGAAAACTCGTGCATGGCATCATGTCATTCCCATGTCATGCACTTGGCAATTTCTCGAGTACCATAACAACGAAAGATAAAATCAGAATAATGAAACTCGAACGACCATGTTCATATACATTTTAACACACATATACACACACGCGCGCACGTGTCATTTGGCATTTGGTATATTCTAGTCACAGAGACTTATCTCTGTGAAATTCGGGCTGCTCTCCCCTGGAGAGCGCGTCGCCACAAGTGCAGCGTCTAGCCTTTTTTTTTGGGGGGGACACAGGGTGAGGGTGGGGGCACACTTGGAAAACCTAGCTATCAAATTGACCATACCAGGCAGCGGGATTTCTCCCTGCTCTTACCGACTTTCAACTGCCGTGGGAGTTTTACGTGCGTAAAGCACACGGGTCAGACTAGCTTTAAGTCCCCATCCGAAGGACTGGACGTTCAGTTCGATTTTCCTGTCAAACTAGAAAGAAAGGGCGAGGCTGGGATTCGAACCCGGGTCACTCACGCTGCAGTCACGCATTACATTTGGCAGGCGAACGTCTTAACCACTCTGCCACCTTTCTCCCTGTAGTTGTTTGTATGGGTTTTTTAACCACGTGCTCGCATTCATATAACTCTTAGTAGAGCATGTTATGGTATAAACCTCCGCTTTCGCTTGTACCCTCTGAGCGAGAGAGAGAGAGAGAGAGAGAGAGAGAGAGAGAGAGAGAGAGAGAGAGAGAGAGAGAGAGAGAGAGAGAGAGAGAGAGAGAGAGAGAGAGAGAGAGAGAGAGAGAGAGAGAGAGAGAGAGAGAGAGAGAGAGAGAGAGAGAGAGAGAGAGAGAGAGAGAGAGAGAGAGAGAGAGAGAGAGGACAATGTTCTAGCAACACACGTTAATTCGATATTAAGCATAACATTATGATTTTGGAAAAAAAAGGTTGCATGACTTTTGCAGTGCAGACAAGAAAAAAACTAACCAAGGAAAAAGCAGGCACCGAAACTTTCGCCAAGAGTGTGTAGGAGGCGACAGGAGACCGTCAGCCACTCCCCTCTCTCCACTGGTCGCCATCTTGCGTCTCCAGGGACGACAAGAGCGGGTTTCTCTGCCAGTCAAATGTTTGATCAGCCACAGTTGTCTTCTCTTGACCGATCCAACTTTCTGCACTCTTCACCCCCCCCCTCCCCCCACAACAGCACAAAACCCCACCTTCACGCATTAGAATATACAAAAAGAAGAGAAATTGAAAGAGAAAACCTAGTGAAGTCGCGAAATGATTGGGTTTTCAGTCTTGTGATAATATCTTAACAAATTTTGATTGACAAACGATAATAAATGTGTGTGTGTGTGTGTGTGTGTGT
>CM065690.1:59472833-59510333 GCA_017654935.2 Phymorhynchus buccinoides | reverse complement strand
GGAAAGGAAGGGAGAACAATGAAAGGGGAAAGAGAGAGAGAGAGGAAAGAGATGAAGATAGAGAGAGAGAGAGAGAGAGAGAGAGAGAGAGAGAGAGAGAGCTAGAGAGAGAGAGAGAGAGAGAGAGAGAGAGAGAGAGAGAGAGAGAGAGAGAGAGAGAGAGAGAGAGAGGAGAGAGAGAGAGAGACAAGAAGAACAAGAACAACGTTTTAATGAACCGGGCCATCTGCCCATGTCAAAGGGAACAGTGGGAAGGGGACATTGTTAAATCAAACCAAAAAAAGGGGAAAATCCATAGTACAAAATATTAAGCAAGATAATTATATTCATACATAATGACACCAAATCTCGCTTATCTGCGCAGATCATAAAGCGTGTGCGTGTGTGTGAGAGAGAGAGAGAGAGAGAGAGAGAGAGAGAGAGAGAGAGAGAGAGAGAGGAGAGAGAGAGAGAGAGAGAGAGAGAGAGAGAGAGAGAGAGAGAGAGAGAGAGAGAGAGAGAGAGAGAGAGAGAGAGAGAGAGAGAGAGAGAGAGAGAGAGAGAGAGAGAGAGAGAGAGAGAGATGACAAGAAGCACTTAACACATACCATAATGGTTACATAGAAATCAATGTGTGAAGAAAATAAATGGCACAATTTAAACAATGTCAAATTGTTTTATCCACAACAATGCAAAAATCTACATCAAACGTGGGTACATGCACACACACCCACCCACACCACACACCCACCCACCCACACACCCACACACCACACACACACACACACACACACACACACACACACACACACACACACACACACACACACACCAAACAAAGAGACCACACAGACAATGCACAAGAAACAAGCAGACGAGATGACTTACATACTTCATCTAAGTACACTTCACCAAACTTGGACCGTCGCTGAGCGGACCAATCACGTGACTCACACCAAGATTACCCATTGGCCGACAGGCTGTCGCCAGGTGGCGTTTGCACCTCGTCAATATTCATGACCAAAGGGGGATAACCGATGTGGAGTTAAGTCAGACGAACAGTCATTGGAGGGTGAAGAGGAGTTAAGGGCCTTTGGACAACTCTTCAGCTTTCAAAATAGCTGAGAGGTTGTAGTAGTGAAGGTGGTCTGCTGAAGGAACCCTCAGAGAAAAACACCCAGTTCACAAAAATGGAAGACAAGGAACAAGAAAAAAAAAAAAAGCATTGATGTGGTGTAAACCTTTGCCAAATGAGACAACTCAGATTTAACATGTAGTGGAGTATGCAACAAACAAACAACTACACGACAAGTGTAAAGGGGCGTTATTTTTTCACAATAGACAAAACAAAACAAAACTACTGGATATTTCGGATACATAACGTCACCTTACACTTGTCGTGTAGTTGTGTGCTTGTTGTATGTTCCATGTTGTGACGTTGCGGTCTGGTTCACTTTTATGTAGTGGAGTAGCTCTGAAGTGAAATCCTGACTCATCAGAAAAGTAGATCCATTTTAATTCATGTTTTCAGCATTTTTACTGTGTAATAACTAAAGATAAGTAAATGAAATACACGCACGTCATTGATGATCCAGTTAAGTTTAAGTAATACCCTAAAGATTTGGTAGGCTAATACCCAAAAGACCTTTTGTTTCTTCTACAACACTTCCATTCTGACTGTTCTGTTATGCTCAGACATGGCTGCATTTTGGATTTGTCATGTTGGATCACACCATAATTCTTTGTGTGCATCCGTACCGGCATTAGTTTCCGCATCTGAAAATACGTACTGATACAGTATCCTAAAACACACGACTAGTCTATCATTTTGTAGGGCAATGTTCATCTTTCTTCTGAAATCTTCAAATACATTTCTTAACGTCATCATTTTCCAAATGTAAAGTGTTGGTTGTGTAGGCTTATTACGTGCAGTTGCGTAGGTGTAGCAAGTTGTTAGATCAACACCTTTGATTGGCTGTCTAAGCCACGTGACAATGGTGGTATTAGTCTTTTCCTCTTCTACCACCACCCACCCCCCTTTCAAGACTGAAATAAAACAGAAATGATGCACTAATTGGGAAAGTGAACGTACTCAGAACAGCCCACCTTTCACAGGGGAAAGACCCTTTGTTTTTCTCACAGTAGCTGTCTCAGTTTACGCCGGGGAGGTCATACTTTTGGTAGGGGTCAACTTGTGGTCACCGTCAGTCAGTGAACCCAGTAAATGTCGAAAACCAACCTTTTTGTTCTGCGTCTTTAGTTTGTTGCCCTATCTCTGAATAGAGTCCGATTGGTCGCTCATTAAGAGAAAGGTTGTGAAGAGTTGTGGACAGTCGTCTTCACAGAACAAGATGGCTGGTAGTGACAGACTAGAGAAACGTTGTGAAGTGTTGTGGACAGTCGTCTTCACAGAACCAGATGGCTGGTAGCATAGTGGTAGACTGGAGAAAGGTTGAAGAGTTGTGGACAGCCGTCTTCACAGAACAAGATGGCTGGTAGTATAGTGGTAGACTGGAGAAAGGTTGAAGAGTTGTGGACAGTCGTCTTCACAGAACAAGATGGCTGGTAGCATAGTGGTAGACTGGAGAAAGGTTGAAGAGTTGTGGACAGCCGTCTTCACAGAACAAGATGGCTGGTAGTATAGTGGTAGGCTGGAGAAAGGTTGAAGAGTTGTGGACAGTAGTCGTCTTCACAGAACCAGATGGCTGGTAGCATAGTGGTAGACTGGAGAAAGGTTGAAGAGTTGTGGACAGTCGTCTTCACAGAACAAGATGGCTGGTAGCATAGTGGTAGACTGGAGAAAGGTTGAAGAGTTGTGGACAGTTGTCTTCACAGAACAAGATGGCTGGTAGTATAGTGGTAGACTGGAGAAAGGTTGAAGAGTTGTGGACAGTCGTCTTCACAGAACCAGATGGCTGGTAGCATAGTGGTAGACTGGAGAAAGGTTGAAGAGTTGTGGACAGTCGTCTTCACAGAACAAGATGGCTGGTAGTATAGTGGTAGACTGGAGAAAGGTTGAAGAGTTGTGGACAGTCGTCTCCACAGAACAAGATGGCTGGTAGTGACAGACTGGAGAAACGTTGTGAAGTGTTGTGGACAGTCGTCTTCACAGAACCAGATGGCTGGTAGCATAGTGGTAGACTGGAGAAAGGTTGAAGAGTTGTGGACAGCCGTCTTCACAGAACAAGATGGCTGGTAGTATAGTGGTAGACTGGAGAAAGGTTGAAGAGTTGTGGACAGTCGTCTTCACAGAACAAGATGGCTGGTAGTATAGTGGTAGACTGGAGAAAGGTTGAAGAGTTGTGGACAGTAGTCGTCTTCACAGAACAAGATGGCTGGTAGTATAGTGGTAGACTGGAGAAAGGTTGAAGAGTTGTGGACAGTTCTCCACAGTCTTCACAGAACGTCTTCACAGAACCAGATGGCTGGTAGCATAGTGGTAGACTGGAGAAAGGTTGAAGAGTTGTGGACAGTCGTCTTCACAGAACAAGATGGCTGGTAGTATAGTGGTAGGCTGGAGAAAGGTTGAAGAGTTGTGGACAGTTGTCTTCACAGAACAAGATGGCTGGTAGCATAGTGGTAGACTGGAGAAAGGTTGAAGAGTTGTGGACAGCCGTCTTCACAGAACAAGATGGCTGGTAGTATAGTGGTAGACTGGAGAAAGGTTGAAGAGTTGTGGACAGTAGTCGTCTTCACAGAACCAGATGGCTGGTAGCATAGTGGTAGACTGGAGAAAGGTTGAAGAGTTGTGGACAGTCGTCTTCACAGAACAAGATGGCTGGTAGCATAGTGGTAGACTGGAGAAAGGTTGAAGAGTTGTGGACAGTCGTCTTCACAGAACAAGATGGCTGGTAGATAGTGGTAGACTGGAGAAAGGTTGAAGAGTTGTGGACAGTCGTCTTCACAGAACAAGATGGCTGGTAGCATAGTGGTAGACTGGAGAAAGGTTGAAGAGTTGTGGACAGTCGTCTTCACAGAACAAGATGGCTGGTAGTATAGTGGTAGGCTGGAGAAAGGTTGAAGAGTTGTGGACAGTCGTCTTCACAGAACCAGATGGCTGGTAGCATAGTGGTAGACTGGAGAAAGGTTGAAGAGTTGTGGACAGTCGTCTTCACAGAACAAGATGGCTGGTAGTATAGTGGTAGACTGGAGAAAGGTTGAAGAGTTGTGGACAGTCGTCTTCACACAAGATGGCTGGTAACAAGATGTGAAGTGGTAGTCGTCTTCATAGCATAGTGGTAGACTGGAGAAAGGTTGAAGAGTTGTGGACAGCCGTCTTCACAGAACAAGATGGCTGGTAGTATAGTGGTAGACTGGAGTTGTCTTCACAGAAGGGCTGAAGAGTTGTGGGAGAAAGGTTGACAGCCGTCTTCACAGAACAAGATGGCTGGTAGTATAGTGGTAGGCTGGAGAAAGGTTGAAGAGTTGTGGACAGTAGTCGTCTTCACAGAACCAGATGGCTGGTAGCATAGTGGTAGACTGGAGAAAGGTTGAAGAGTTGTGGACAGTCGTCTTCACAGAACAAGATGGCTGGTAGCATAGTGGTAGACTGGAGAAAGGTTGAAGAGTTGTGGACAGTCGTCTTCACAGAACAAGATGGCTGGTAGTATAGTGGTAGACTAGAAAGGTTGAAGAGTTGTGGACAGTCGTCTTCACAGAACCAGATGGCTGGTAGAATAGTGGTAGACTGGAGAAAGGTTGAAGAGTTGTGGACAGTGGTCTTCACAGAACAAGATGGCTGGTAGTATAGTGGTAGACTGGAGAAAGGTTGAAGAGTTGTGGACAGTCGTCTCCACAGAACAAGATGGCTGGTAGTGACAGACTGGAGAAAGGTTGTGAAGAGTTGTGGACAGTCGTCTTCACAGAACCAGATGGCTGGTAGCATAGTGGTAGACTGGAGAAAGGTTGAAGAGTTGTGGACAGTCTTCGTCTTCACAGAACAAGATGGCTGGTAGAATAGTGGTAGACTGGAGAAAGGTTGAAGAGTTGTGGACAGTACAAGATGGCTGGTGGTAGAATAGTGGTAGACTGGAAGTCGATCGTCTTCACAGAACCAGATGGCTGGTAGAATAGTGCTGGAGAAAGGTTGAAGAGTTGTGGACAGCCGTCTTCACAGAACAAGATGGCTGGTAGTATAGTGGTAGACTGGAGAAAGGTTGAAGAGTTGTGGACAGTCGTCTTCACAGAACAAGATGGCTGGTATATAGTGGTAGGCTGGAGAAAGGTTGAAGAGTTGTGGACAGCCGTCTTCACAGAACAAGATGGCTGGTAGCATAGTGGTAGGACTGGAGAAAGGTTGAAGAGTTGTGGACATTGGTAGTGACAGACTGGAGAAACGTTGTGAAGTGTTGTGGACAGTCGTCTTCACAGAACCAGATGGCTGGTAGCATAGTGGTAGACTGGAGAAAGGTTGAAGAGTTGTGGACAGCCGTCTTCACAGAACAAGATGGCTGGTAGTATAGTGGTAGACACAGTTGTCTTCACAGAACAAGATGGCTGGTAGTATAGTGGTAGACTGGAGAAAGGTTGAAGAGTTGTGGACAGTTGTCTTCACAGAACAAGATGGCTGGTAGTATAGTGGTAGGCTGGAGAAAGGTTGAAGAGTTGTGGACAGTTGTCTTCACAGAACAAGATGGCTGGTAGTATAGTGGTAGGCTGGAGAAAGGTTGAAGAGTTGTGGACAGTCGTCTTCACAGAACAAGATGGCTGGTAGCATAGTGGTAGACTGGAGAAAGGTTGAAGAGTTGTGGACAGTCGTCTTCACAGAACAAGATGGCTGGTAGTATAGTGGTAGACTGGAGAAAGGTTGAAGAGTTGTGGACAGTCGTCTTCACAGAACCAGATGGCTGGTAGTATAGTGGTAGACTGGAGAAAGGTTGAAGAGTTGTGGACAGTCGTCTTCACAGAACAAGATGGCTGGTAGTATAGTGGTAGACTGGAGAAAGGTTGAAGAGTTGTGGACAGTCGTCTCCACAGAACAAGATGGCTGGTAGTGACAGACTGGAGAAAGGTTGAAGAGTTGTGGACAGTCGTCTTCACAGAACCAGATGGCTGGTAGCATAGTGGTAGACTGGAGAAAGGTTGAAGAGTTGTGGACAGTCGTCTTCACAGAACAAGATGGCTGGTAGTATAGTGGTAGACTGGAGAAAGGTTGAAGAGTTGTGGACAGTCGTCTTCACAGAACAAGATGACTGGTAGTATAGTGGTAGACTATTTTATTATCGAGCACGAAGCGAAGTTGGTACTGTTTTCAAGTCAAGTCAAGTCAAAAGTGTTTAGATGTTACAATGAATAAGCAATACAAATTTGCTTCTTTTTTTTAAACATTTTTAACAATTATTGTCTGTGCTGGCTGTCAGTTTATTGTGGGCTGACTCTGTTAATGTAGAAGTCAGGATTTCCGTACATACACTGGTCATGCTCATAGGACCAATACAGCAGAGGTCTTTCCCACACAAGATCAGATTCGTAGTTACAACTGATTACTAATCACTATTGCTACATCTCCCTTCTCAAAAATAAAAATAAATATTAAACAAAACTGAAAATGCACATTCATAGAATTACTTATTGAATTAACAAAACATCGAACAATCTTATCACTAGCATAATTCAAAAGACCACAAGAGTTGTTTTGGTGGAGGGGGGGGGGGGGTGTCAATTAAATGTTCTGGTATCACTCAAATCAAGATTTTTTTTCTAAAGATGTAGAATGCGATTGTGGTCTCCCAATATCAGTTCAACACATTATTTTAGAATGTCCATTATTATCATTGTTATACAAACTATCTGGGATACAAGTTGCACAAATTGGAACTTTAAAAGATGTAGTTTACAGTCATGAAATGATCAAAATTGCTACAGTCATATCCAGCTCTGGAATTGCAAGATTACTTTAGTTCATGAGTTAATTAACTTTAATTTTGTTTTCTTTTTCACTTTTTTATGTATTTGTTGTTATTAATTTGTTAGGGATTTGTTGCACACGCACTCATATTCACATACGCACACGCGCGCGCGCACACACGCACACACACTTTTTTTTTTCTTTTTTTTTTCCCCCTCGCCCCCAGTCTAATATCACCATTGTGTGAACAGACTTTAAATTAAATCAATCAATCAATCAATCAAATCAAATCAAGAGTGCAGTGCTCCTGTTACCACCATGTACTAGTCACACGCACCTCCCCTACATGAACTGGTCAAAGGGAGGAAACCTAGGCGATGCGGCTCAAATGTCTAATTAGTAGAGTATGAGAATTAGGAGGATTTATTTTTCACTAATTAGGGCTGCACTGGACACGTGTGTTTTGCGCACTAATTGTGGAGGTGGGCTATCTCTGGTGTCCCCTCTTCAGGTCTCTGAGGGGTCAGTCCACACCTGCCTACCCTCTGATTATATTATGGATTTCTGTTTGGATAACGAAACAAGTTACTTTACCATCTGAAATCTCTCTGTTTGTCTATGTATGTTTGTCTCTCTGTTTGCCTGCCCCACCCACCCCTCTCTCTCTCTCTCTCTCTGTTTGCCTGCCTGCCCCACCCACCCCTCTCTCTCTCTCTCTCTGTTTGCCTGCCCCCCCACACGCCTCTCTCTCTCTCTCTCTCTGTTTGCCTGCCCCACCCCACGCCTCTCTCTCTCTCTCTCTGTTTGCCTGCCCCACCCACGCCTCTCTCTCTCTCTCTCTCTCTCTGTTTGCCTGCCCCACCCACGCCTCTCTCTCTCTCTCTCTGTTTGCCTGCCCCACCCACGCCTCTCTCTCTCTCTCTCTCTCTGTTTGCCTGCCCCACCCACGCCCTCTCTCTCTCTCTCTCTCTCTCTTGTTTGCCTGCCCCACCCACGCCTCTCTCTCTCTCTCTCTGTTTGCCTGCCCCACCCACCCCTCTCTCTCTCTCTCTCTCTCTGTTTGCCTGCCCCACCCACGCCTCTCTCTCTCTCTCTCTCTGTTTGCCTGCCCCACCCACGCCTCTCTCTCTCTCTCTCTCTCTCTCTCTCTCTCTCTCTCTCTCTCTCTCTCTCTCTCTCTCTCTCTCTCTCTCTCTCTGTTTGCCTTGCCCCACCCACGCCTCTTCTCTCTCTCTCTCTCTCTCTCTCTCTCTCTCTCTCTCTCTCTCTCTCTCTCTCTCTCTCTCTCTCTCTCTCTCTCTCTCTGTTTCTCTCTCAGCGCTCTTTCAGTTTCTACTTTAAGGTTTTCTTTTTCAAAACAAATACATTAAAACAGTAAACAAAGAAGGAAAGAAACAAGTTGTTCTGTTGTCTAGTCGTAAACACATCGGAACATTTGAAGCTAGCTACAACTACCTTCTTTATCAACTGATTATATTGTCAAGTTGAACTACTACTGTTACATAATGAACAATAATAAATTCAAAAGCTGACCATATTAAAAAAATAATTGTACTGTATATCACAAAAATGACTACACCCTAAAATCTCTCTACTTTCTTTGCCCAACACCATTTCACAATCTAGCTCATCTTCACTGTTGGGGCTTTTCCACCTCACCCCTCCATCAGCCCCATCATCAACTCAGCTAAACTCAGTTGTTTTTGCTTCACTCTTTCACATTCCTATTTCCATTCTGCGACACCCCCCCCCCCCCCCCCCCCCCCCCCCCCCCCCCCCCCCGCCTCTGTTTCCCTCCCCCACACCCTTCCAATCATCAAGAGGATCTTGACATCTGAATGACCTGTACCCCCATCACCCCATTCCGCTCCCTCCTATTTTCTTTAGTTTGTTTGTCGGGCGTTCTGCCTCCGACGACAACCAACAACAGGAAGACCTAGAGTCACCTCCCCTGTCAGATAACTCACTGACCGATAACTCTGGGTCCTTCTGACACTTAGCAGACGACTTCAGACAAATGAACACTCCGAATCCCAACAACTGGAGAGATGAGTGTCCAGAAGAAGACGAAGAAGAAGAAGCAGAGAGAAAGAAACTTACTGACCATGCCTGATCGTTTCCGATAACGGTTTGCGTCTGCGCAGACACTGTGCGTCATTTCCGTTCGTTCGAAAGAGGATGAGTCCCTAGAAGGGGCGTACGTTTGGAATGAATGAATTGGAAGCTGTCTGGCGCTGTCTTGTAGATTGTTTTTATTTGATTGTAGTGCTTTTACTTTTAGGCGAGAGACAGGCCCCCCCCCCCCCCCCCCCCCCCCGGGCATGCAAGCTTGGGCATGCGTGATTAAGCATCATCATCATCATCATCATCATCATCATCATCATCTCTCTCTCTCTCTCTCTCTCTCTCTCTCTCTCTCTCTCCTCTCTCTCTCTCTCTCTCTCAGACACACACACACACACACACACACACACACACACACACACACACACACACACACACACACACACACACACACACACACACACACACACACACACACACACACACACACACATGCTCTGTCTCTCTCTGTCTCTCTCTGTCTCTCTCTGTCTCTCTCTCTCTCTCTCTCTGTCTCTCTGTCTAAAAAATAAAAAAACAAAAAAGGTCTCTGTCTCTCTCTCTCTCTCTCTCTCTCTCTCTCTCTCTCTCCTCCCCTCTCTCTCTCAGCTCTCTCTCTCTGTCTCTCTCTACTCTCTCTCTCTCCGTCCTCCTGATTCTTGTGAATTCAATTTATATTAGTTCATATGATTACTGTGCTGTGTGCGAGGTTGGTGGTGGGTGGGGGGAGGGTGGATGGGTGTATGAATGTGTAGTTGTTGGGTGTTTTTTTTTTTCCCCTTGTTGCTTTTGTTCATTAATTGAAGTTTAATCATGCTTTTCTTCTTTTGAGTGTGTGTTTGTTTCGAGGGCAAGATAGTGTGCTTATTCTTTTCCCTCAATAAACAAATGTTTCAAATGTTTCAAATGTTTCTCTCTCTCTCTGTCCCCCTGTCTCAATCTATCTATCTGTGCATGTGTGTGTGTGTGTCTGCATCAGGTACTTTGGCAGACACTCGATTCTGGTATAAACTCCAACGGAAGACTTGGGGGGAGCACAATAAAAAATAAAAAAACAAAAAAGCAATAGGCCTACTTCCCGAATCTACGCTCTGGAACTAATAAATGACAAAGATGACAATAAAAACACTTCTAATGACTCGCTGTTGGAGACGAGAAGCGGTTCTTGAAGGCCACGATTGTCTCAGCTCCCACAGTCTCTTCACTGAGGCTGTTCCAGTCTCGCACGGTTCGCGGGAAGAAACTATTCTTATAGACTTCCGTATTGCTGAACTCGGTGTTATAGGCCTAGCAGCGGGTGTTATTTCTTGCGAACTGCGCTATGATGTTTTGGGACTGACTTCCTTCAGATGTCATTGGTCTGACTAGCCTCCTATTTCTGGCTGGAGAGATGAACTCCTCCGCCTGTAGAGCAGAAAACTGCCCGTTGATGACTTTATACAGGAAAGTCTGGCGATGCATAGCAGTCACATCCAGAGTTTCTGGAACAATAATCCTCTGTGTGTGTGTGTGTGTGTGTGTGTGTGTGTGTGTGTGTGTTGTGTGTGTGTGTGTGTGTGTCTGTGTGTGTGTGTGTGTGTGTTGTGTGTAATAGCGTGTGTGTGTGTGTGTGTGTGTGTGTGTGTGTGTGTGTGTGTGTGTGTGTGTGTGTGTGTGTGTGTGTGTGTGTGTGTGTGTGTGTGTGTGTGTGTGTGTGTGTGTGTGTGTGTGTGTGTGTGTGTGTGTGTTTTGTGAGAGTATGAGTCAGTGTTAATGTACACTATTTTCCAGCATAATTATTATGCGTGGTAAGAGAGTGTGAAATAGTGCACACACTTGGACACACACATAGGTCCCTTTACAAACTAATTAATGACAAATGACAACTTTTATTGACAATGACTTACAGTCTTCATGTCAAGGGGGTGAATACGGGATCAAAACGAAAAACAAAAGCATAACATTACGCTTGTACATGAATACAAGCAGTTCGCAATTCAGGCGCGCGCGCACATACACACACACAGACGCACACACACACACGCGCGCGACAACACACACACACACACACACACACAAATGAAAATCGACATACTCATAAGCTTTCATTTCCTAAACCCCATAACGATCTTTCAAATCCAGCTTAACATACTCTGGGGGAAACACATGGAACAACTTGCCATCATTCTTGAAATCATGTCCATCTAAACCAGTTTTTAAAAAGGCTTTAAGGTAGCACCTGGTTGATAAATTGTAATCTGACATTATTAAGATGTATATATGCATTGCATGTTCATATGTCTGGAAATATTCTTTTCTTCCTTCTTTCTTCCCTTTCCTTCTGTGTTTTTTTTTGTTTTAGTGTTCCAATTGTGTGTGCAGGGGTGTGTGTGTGTGTGTGTGTGTGTGTGTGTGTGTGTGTGTGTGTGTGTGTGTGTGTGGTGAGATGTGTGTGAGTGACCGGCTTGTGTATGTGACAGTGTGTTGTGTGTTTGTTGTGTGTTTCCTCCCCCGGCTTTCTCTCCCTCTCCACACCCACCCTTCTCTCTCCCTCCCTACCCCCTTCGCTCTCTTCAGTTTGGTTCTTTTTTTCCATGATACTGATCATAATAATGTTTTCTATGTTTTGTGTTCCTGTAAATATGTTACTTTTTCATAGATTTTTGATTGATGTGTATTTTTTTATGAGGGCAGGATGAAACAAAGCTTTGTCAGCTTATTCTGTAACCCTCAATAAAGATGATTTTGACTTGACTTGACTTGACTTGACACACACACATTATTGAACATATTGTGAAAACTAATAACTTGCTTAAAAAAACAACTGCAGAAATATACAAAGCATACTCCCCATTTTACATTATTTGCAGTCTTTTTTAATACAACTTCTTAGTTTTTGCAATAACATCAATAATAAGTCAATGGACTATCTAAAGATAGTCCGTTTTGACTCTACGCCATCGAACATCATTTGGTTAGACCCATGCAAAGGCACATTAAAAAACCCTCTTCATAGCAAAAACATGTACTTTTCCCATACATTCATTCTGATGCAAACCCCATATTTCAGACGCATACAATAACAATGTCACAACCTGAGAATCAAAGAGCTTCCAAAACAAAGGTAAATCAACTGAACGCATTGTTTTCATTGTTTTGAGTATAGTAATGACCCCCTTTTAGCAATTGACTTGCTTTCGGCCCCTTTAAACAGAGAGAGAGAGAGAGAGAGAGAGAGGAGAGAGAGGACAGAGAGAGAGAGAGAGGAAGAGGAGAGAGAGAGAGAGAGAGAGAGAGAGAGAGAGAGAGAGAGAGAGAAGAGAGAGAGAGGAGAGAGAGAGAGAGGAGAGAGTGACGACGAGAGAGAGAGAGAGAGAGAGGAGAGAGAGAGAGAGAGAGAGAGAGAGAGAGAACAGAGAGGATGAAAAGATTTGAGGCACCACACACACCAGAGAATTTCTGTCCTTGAATAAAACAAAACAATTATCAGTAAAATTTCTTGAGAAACGAGAGAGAGAAAAAAAATGAACTTCAAACTCACTACAAAACCACCTACAAGGAAGAATGCATTTTAACAAGGAATCTACTGAAAGATATCTTCCTCTAGGCAATCCTCATAATATAAGTTGTTTACATAATCCTCTCTCCAGGTCTCTTGAATGAAATCAAAACGCTATGGATATACAGTCCTCTTCCTCTCTCTCTCTTTATCTCTTCCATCCGTATTATCTATTGTCTCTCTCTCTCTACAAAAGCACATCCCTCTTCATAGCAAAAACATGTCTCCCCCATGAATCTCTCTCTCTCTCCTTTTCTCTAACTCTCTCTCCTTGAATAAAACAAGCTGAGAACGATTATTTTGGGGGGGGGTATGAACTACTAAACTTGTGGGAAAAAGATTGAAAGAGAGGAAGAAAAAATCACTACACTACGAGTGAGAGGGAAGAGAGATTGCGCAAGCAAGAAACGCATTTGAACACATAAACGTCTACACCTGCACACACACATCTCTCTCTCTCTCTCTCTACCCTCCACCTCTCTCTCTCTCTCTCTCTCTTCTCTCTCTCTCTCTCTCTCTCTACTCTCTCTCTCTCTCTCTCTCTCTCTCTCTCTCTCTCTCTCTCTCTCTCTCTCTCTCTCTCTCTCTCTCTCTCTCTCTCTCTCTCTCTCTCTTCTCTCTCTCTCTCTCTCTCTCTCTCTCTCTCTCTCTCTCTCTCTCTCTCTCTCTCTCTCTCTCTCTCTCTCTCTCTCTCTCTCTCTCTCTCTCTGCATCTCTCTCTCTCTCTCTCTCTCTCTCTCTCTCTCTCTCTCTCTCTCTCTCTCTCTCTCTCTCTCTCTCTCTCTCCCAAGACCAAGAAAACAAAGTGCATGGTTGTAACCTCCCGTCAAAAGCATCAACTAACACACCATTCCCTTAACCGAACTATTGATAGCAACGATATCGAACAAGTTCATGAACATCGAGTTCTAGGCGTCATACTTGATGACAAACTCAACTGGCAACCATATATAAATCACATTAGAAATAAACTAGCACGCAACCTATTCCTTCTCAAACGACTGCAACCCTATCTGGACCTAGACGCACGTAAAATGTTCTTCTATGGCCACTGCCTCTCGCACATCAACTATGCATCCACTGTATGGTCCTATGCTGCTAAAACAAACACCTTAAAAAACTAGCATCGCTCCACAGAAGAGCGATCAACCTAATCCTGCCAGATCCGTCTCTGTCAACTTCAGAAAAGTTTCATAGTCTTGAAATTTTACCGCTTGAACACCAGTTACAGTACAACACAGCTGTCTTAATGTATAAAGTCCACACTAATTTGACACCCCAATACCTAAAACATATCCTCACTCCTTCCACATGTAGTTATCGTTCTGATAAATATGTTCTTCCACGCACCCGCATTGACCTTTACAAAACAATCGTTTCTTTTTCAGGGCCATATGTTTGGAACTCTCTGCCTTCAGATGTAAAGGCAATTTCGTTAGTATCAAATTTCAAATCTAACTTGCGGGGGCATCTCCTTAATCCCATCCATTAAAACTTTATGATCACTTAATGCACCACACAAGAGCCATTTGTGTCTGTTTAGACGAATGCTGTCACTTTGACATTATGATGCTACCATTATTACATTAGGCACATTATGATGCTATGATTATGTCTGTTTAGTACGATTATGCTGTCATTGTTACATTAGGCTATTTGTTTTTATGATCATTATTACTATTATTACATTAGGCTATTTGTGTCATTATGCTGCCATGATTATTAATAGTTGATGCTAGTAGTAGTTTTTTTCTTCTTTGATTGACATTAGGCTATTTGTGTCATTATGATGCTATGATTATTAATAGTAGTGATAGTAGTAGTAGTAGTAGTATTATTTATTATTATATTACTTTGATTACATTAGGCTATTTATGATGCTATGATTATTAATAGTAGTGATATTATTATTATTATTATTATTATTACTATATTATTAGGCTATTTGTGTCATTATGATGCTATGATTATTAATAGTAGTGATAGTAGTTATTATTATTATTATTATTACTATTATTACTATTTGTGTTCAAGGCTTATTATTATTATGATGCTATTATTAATAGTAGTGTAGTAGTAGTAGTAGTTATTATTATTATTATTACTATTATTACATTAGGCTATTATGTATTATTATTATTAGTTAGTAGTAGTAGTAGTAGTAGTAGGCTATTTGTAGTATGATTAGTAGTAATAGTAGTAGTAGTAGTAGTAGTAGTATTATGTATGTTATTAATAGTAGTGATAGTAGTAGTAGTAGTGGTATTATTATTATTATTACTATTATTACATTAGGCTATTTGTGTCATTATGATGCTATGATATTAATAGTAGTGATAGTAGTAGTAGTAGTGGTATTATTATTATTATTACTATTATTACATTAGGCTAGTAGTGCTATGATTATTAATAGTAGTGATAGTAGTAGTAGTGGTATTATTATTATTATTACTATTATTACATTAGTAGTGTCATTATGATGTAGTTAGTAGTATAGTAGTAGTAGTAGTAGTATTTGTGTCATTATGATGCTATGTTAGTAGTATAGTAGTAGTAGTAGTAGTAGTAGATTAGTAGTAGTAGTAGTAGTAGTGGTATTATTATTATTA
Source organism: Phymorhynchus buccinoides (assembly GCA_017654935.2). Classification (NCBI taxonomy): domain Eukaryota; kingdom Metazoa; phylum Mollusca; class Gastropoda; order Neogastropoda; family Raphitomidae; genus Phymorhynchus; species Phymorhynchus buccinoides. The sequence continues at coordinate 59,495,257 of CM065690.1, read as the reverse complement.
TTACTATTATTACTAGTAGTAGTAGTAGTAGTAGTAGTGTAGTGGTGGTGGTACATAGTGGTGGTAGTAGTAGTAGTAGTAGTAGTGGTGGTGGTGGCGAGTGTAGTAGTAGTAGTAGTAGTAGTAGTAGTAGTAGTAGTAGTAGTAGTAGTAGTAGTAGTAGTAGTAGTAGTAGTAGTAGTAGTAGTAGTAGTAGTAGTAGTGGTAGTAGTAGTAGTAGTAGTAGTAGTAGTAGTAGTAGTAGTAGTAGTAGTAGTAGTAGTAGTGGTGAGTAGTAGTAGTAGTAGTAGTAGTAGTAGTAGTAGTAGTAGTAGTAGTAGTATTAGTAGTAGTAGTAGTAGTAGTGGTGTAGTATAGTAGTAGTAGTAGTAGTAGTAGTAGTAGTAGTAGTAGTAGGTAGTAGTAGTAGTAGTAGTGTAGTAGTAGTAGTAGTAGTAGTTAGTAGTAGTAGTAGTAGTAGTAGTAGTAGTAGTAGTAGTAGTAGTAGTAGTAGTAGTAGTAGTAGTAGTAGTAGTAGTAGTAGTAGTAGTAGTAGTAGTAGTAGTAGTAGTAGTAGTAGTAGTAGTAGTAGTAGTAGTAGTAGTAGTAGTAGTAGTAGTAGTAGTAGTAGTAGTAGTAGTAGTAGTAGTAGTAGAAGAAGTAAATTGTAGTGAAAGAGGTGTTTTCCATGTATTTATTGTTTGTTTGTTTATTCGGTTGGTTAGTTTTCTGTTCTGTTTGTTTTTATTGCTGATGTTGATGCTCTGCCTACCATGTTGTTGCTATATTACTGTTAATCGTTGTTTTTCTGTTGGCGATTTTCCTGTGTCTCAATGTTCATTTATAGTAGTATTTATGTATTGCATGCTTAGAACCAAGGACAGAATGGAAGACTAGGCCCAGCCTAAATTCTTATCCTTGTAAAATACATTTTCTGAAGTCTGAAGTCTCTCTCTCACTCTGTCACATACATATTATAGAGTACAAGAATACCAACATAGTCAAATCAAACAACTAATAATTGATGACAAGTATGAGGTGAACGTAACGTCCATGTAAGCATATTTAACAGGTATTTTCAAGACAAACCAATAAACGAACAAAGCATACATCTGAGCTGTAAACGTTCGTTTGATACATATCATACAAGTATAGCCAAGCCAAGAGAGAGAGAGAGAGAGAGAGAGAGAGAGAGAGAGAGAGAGAGAGAGAGAGAGAGAGAGAGAGAGAGAGAGAGAGAGAGAGAGAGAGAGAGAGAGAGAGAGAGAGAGAGAGAACAATGAACAACAACAACAATGAACAACTGTTTAATGACCAGGCCATCTGCCCATGTCATGAGGGAAGGGGTAGCAATGGGAAATCTTCACAATTCAAACAGATAAACATAACAAACAGTATCAAGATAATAGCAGAAAATATCACATTGTTTCATTGCGAATTCTAAGTGCATCAAACAGGTAGCCTACATTGCAATTTTAAATAGACATCTAGAGTCACACACCAGCAAAACTAGCCTAAAAGCAGAAGGATAATGAGAGACTTAGTGCGATTTTTCTCACGCCATAGGGCATGACGCTCGTGTGGGGCTAATCCTCTCTATATTATTAGTTGGGGATAAAGAAAGAGAGAGAGACAGTGAGTGGTCCTACCATCACTCTCTCTCTCTCACTACGCCCAAGTAAGAAAATCGCGTGATAAGCCCCTAGTGCATTGACTGCCCTCTGGCGTGAAAAATATCGCCATAGGTTGACCATTGTAATATTTTTTTAGGGATCATCAGAGAGAGAGAGAGAGAGAGAGAGAGAGAGAGAGAGAGAGAGAGAGAGAGAGAGAGAGAGAGAGAGAGAGAGAGAGAGAGAGAGGAGAGAGAGAGAGAGAGAGAGGGGGGGGGGGTATCAGAAAGTTCAAGGATCATTATTCACCGCCCACACATATTAATTTTGAATAACCTCCCTTGGTTCAATAGAACGTCCGATAACTCTCATTCACCAGGCCTGGTAAAGGGCAGTAATTCACAGAGTCAGAGCTTTCTACACATGGCGGCCTCATCTTTACAGCTCCATAAAGATCATCATGAGGCTCGTTTCTTTCTAAAGGGCAAAAAATACCATGCTTATAAAAATAAAAAAGCCCAGTATATGGCCTTTACTTATGGAATCTTGAAATAGCCCCAAATGGGTCTCTACGAGCTCCATTTTTTTCAAAAACAAGAAAAAAACAAAAAACAAAAAAACACAGTTGAATTGATTTTTGAGTTAAGCCAAGTTTTTTGTGCAATTTTAAATACATAGCATGACATAATTCATCTGTAAAGGTCCACAGAAAGTTACACCCAATATTCTCTGTGCATCTGTTCTACAAAGTGGTTTGAGAGAGACAGGTTTGGCAGTGGCGGTCCGTTTTCCAAATCGTCATAGATCCCATGGTGTAAAAGTAGGCCTGTGTTAGTCATAGACCCCATGTGTAAAAGTAGGCCTACATTGGTCATAGACACCATGGTGTAAAAGTAGGCCTATGTTAGTCATAGACCCCATGGTGTAAAAGTAGGTTAGTCATAGACCCCATGTGTAAAGTAGGCCTACATTGGTCATAGACCCCATGGTGTAAAAGTAGGCCTGTGTTAGTCATAGACCCCATGGTGTAAAATTAGGCCTATGTTAGTCATAGACCCCATGTGTAAAAGTAGGCCTATGTTTGTCATAGACCCTATGTGTAAAGTAGGCCTACATTAGTCATAGACCCCCATGGTGTAAAATTAGGCCTACATTAGTCATAGACCCCATGTGTAAAGTAGGCCTACATTAGTCATAGACCCCCATGGTGTAAAAGTAGGCCTACATTAGTCATAGACCCCATGTGTAAAAGTAGGCCTACATTAGTCATAGACCCCCATGGTGTAAAATTAGGCCTATGTTAGTCATAGACCCTATGTGTAAAGTAGGCCTACATTAGTCATAGACCCCATGGTGTAAAAGTAGGCCTACATTAGTCATAGACCCTATGTGTAAAGTAGGCCTACATTAGTCATAGACCCTATGTGTAAAGTAGGCCTACATTAGTCATAGACCCCCATGGTGTAAAAGTAGGCCTACATTAGTCATAGACCCCATGTGTAAAGCAGGCCTACATTAGTCATAGACCCCCATGGTGTAAAAGTAGGCCTACATTAGTCATAGACCCTATGTGTAAAGTAGGCCTACATTAGTCATAGACCCTATGTGTAAAGTAGGCCTACATTAGTCATAGACCCCCATGGTGTAAAATTAGGCCTATGTTAGTCATAGACCCCATGTGTAAAGTAGGCCTACATTAGATTTCCCCTTTGCCAGCCTTTCGTACTATTTCACCCTGTGGGATGGTTTCTTTCGCTTCAACCCTCTCCCTGACAAACATATTACCAACAAGGACGTGGACTGTCCACAATTTGCCCTCACTAATCATTGTGTAATATGCGCTATTCAGGACCATTCCATTCCACTGAAGGACGTGGAATGTTCACAATTTGCCCTCACTAATCATTGTGTAATATGCGCTATTCAGGACCATTCCATTCCACTGAAGGACGTGGAATGTTCACAATTTGCCCTCACTAATCATTGTGTAATATGCGCTATTCAGGACCATTTCATTCCACTGAAGGACATGGAATGTTCACAATTTGCCCTCACTAATCATTGTGTAATATGCGCTATTCAGGACCATTCCATTCCACTGAAGGACATGGAATGTTCACAATTTGCCCTCACTAATCATTGTGTAATATGCGCTATTCAGGACCATTTCATTCCACTGAAGGACATGGAATGTTCACAATTTGCCCTCACTAATCATTGTGTAATATGCGCTATTCAGGACCATTCCATTCCACTGAAGGACATGGAATGTTCACAATTTGCCCTCACTAATCATTGTGTAATATGCGCTATTCAGGACCATTTCATTCCACTGAAGGACATGGAATGTTCACAATTTGCCCTCACTAATCATTGTGTAATATGCGCTATTCAGGACCATTCCATTCCACTGAAGGACATGGAATGTTCACAATTTGCCCTCACTAATCATTGTGTAATATGCGCTATTCAGGACCATTCCATTCCTCTGAAAGACGTTCACGTGGCTTGCCATATCAGTAAACTGACGTCTCGGGCCTTTTCTGATCATGAGGTTATCAGAAACAAGTCTGCTATTAATATTCCTTACTGATCAGTTCTTCTGTCTGACAATGGTGGATGATCTTAACCCTTTCACCGCCAATGTCGCATTTTAGCACCACAGTGGTTTAACACCCATGTCACTAAACGGCATCAAAACAGGGCCTGTTATCCAAAGACCCTATTTTCTTAATTTTGGGAGGAAAGGATTGGCCTAATGTTATATATGTCACAAAGGAATTAGCAATATTGCAGATATTTTATTTTCTCTACCCGGTTAAGTTTAATGGTATTTTTGGCTGAAAAATGGCTGGCGGCGAAAGGTTTAAAGGAATTGGATGAACTGGAAGTGTGTTTAAATGACTTGCCAGTTGGTAATTGTGACACAACGAGCAACAGGGGAGATTAGTCTGCCATGTTTGGTTAATATGAATTGAAAGATCTGAAGTAAGCTTAACTTTTACTTGGTGTGAAAGTGCTTAAATTCTTTTTAGCGTGAATACTATTGGTTCAATGGTTTTCGTTGTAGAATTTAGAATTAGAAAACAAAAACGTTCACTGACAGACATAGAGAGACGCACAAGCCCTCGGTCCGACCCCAAAGTACTGCCGTGTCCTCGTAAAACTGGGGCTACAAAACCCACATGAAATAAGATAACATCATTTGAATTAGTCTGCAAAGGAATTGCTACAGATTTAAAAAATATATATATAACTTAGAAAATGACGAACTATTTTTATGGGGCTGGTAAATACTGCTGGTGGGCATTGATTCATGTAGTACAGGCCTGATTGGAGACCACTGTTGTCTGTCTGTCTGTATGTATGTTTGTCTGTCTGTCTGTCTGTCCACACAATATTTGAGATCACTTAGTCCTCCCCAGTGTGGCTAGCAGTTGTCTTTCTGTCTGTCTGTCCACACAATATTTGAGATCGCTTAGTCCTCCCCAGTGTGGCTAGCAGTTGTCTTTCTGTCTGTCTGTCCACACAATATTTGAGATCGCTTAGTCCTCCCCAGTGTGGCTAGCAGTTGTCTTTCTGTCTGTCTGTCCACACAATATTTGAGATCGCTTAGTCCTCCCCAGTGTGGCTAGCAGTTGTCTGTCTGTCTGTCTGTCTGTCCACACAATATTGGGTGAATCTCTGCACATTATAGGGGGAAAGGTGTGTTTGTATTTTCATATTGTAATATACCTGCTTCTGTTGGCTTAAAAATAAACCTGTATTATTGTTAATGTTCAATGAAATCCTTCATGCCCCAATAGGAATAAAAGGAAATAATATTGAACACCTCTCTCTCTCTCTCTCTCTCTCTCTCTCTCTCTCTCTCTCTCTCTCTCTCTCTCTCTCTCTCTCTCTCTCTCTCTCTCTCTCTCTCTCTCTCTCTCTCTCTCTCTCTCTCTCTCTCTCTCTCTCTCTCTCTCTCTCTCTCTCTCTCTCTCTCATCTCTCTCGTGTATGTGTGTGTGTGTGTGTGTGTGTGTGTCTTGAACATACTTTTGGAATTAAGGGCCCTGCTCTTTCTTGGTTTTCCTCTTACCTTTCTGATCGTTTTCAATCAGATCTGGTCAATGGTCGTCAGTCTGAACAAGTTATGCTTTCTTGTGGAGTCCCCCAGGGGTCTGTGCTTGGTCCTGTCTTGTTTACTTTGTATACGTCACCTCTTGCCAATGTCGTCGACCAGCACAACATGAAACATCACTTCTATGCAGATGACTCACAACTCCAAAACAGTACAACCCCTGAAGATCTAGATTCCATTCTTATAGAAAGTAACAACTGCTATATTGATATTCAAAATTGGATGGTTAAAATAAACTTCAATTAAATGGTGAAAAAACCGAAGCAATGCTTGTAGGGACAAAAAACAAACTAGCCTCTGTTTCCATAGAGTCAATCCAACTGGGTAACAATATCATTCCCCTCTCAGACTCAGTCAAAAACTTAGGTGTCACTTTGGACAATACTCTTTCCATGCAGAGTTTCCTGACTCAGACCTGTCAGTCCTGCTACTATCAAATTCGTTGCATTGGCTATATTCGTAAATACCTCTCAGATGAAGCCACAGCAAAGCTTGTTACTTCCCTCATCCTATCTCGTATTGACTACTGTAATGCTCTCCTTTCTGGCCTATCAGTCTCTTCTCTATCTTGTCTCCAGCGTATTCAAAACACAGCTGCTCGTCTTGTCCTTAGGAAGAAAAAGTTCGATCATGTTAGCCCTCTTCTGCGTTCTTTGCACTGGCTTCCTGTCGCAGACAGAATTGAGTATAAATTAAACACACCTTGCTATAAATCTATCCATAAAGCTGCTTCTTACCTCTGCGACAATATTTCCATCTATACGCCAGCTCGCACTTTACGTTCAGTTTCTGACCCTCTTTCTCTCCAGATCCCTAGGTATAAGCTTTCAACTGTTGGTCGGCGCTCTTTTGCTGTCTCAGGACCGACCTCCTGGAACAAACTTCGTCTCTCCCTCCGTCAGCGACCGACTCTCTCTGCTTTCAAAGCTAACCTCAAAACCCACCTGTTCCCCCGTCATTAAAGCTCCTCTCTCTTTATCTTCTCTCTCTTGCCATTAGGTCTGTTTCTGCTATATTCCATTTATGTTATCCGTGTGTGTTCGCTTTGTATTGCGTTTGTGTTTGAATGCGCTTTGAATGCTAACGTGTGTGTGCGCTTTGATTTGATTTCTATCAAGATTCAGCGCCGTATAAATACTGTATGTTGTTGTTGTGTGTGTGTGTGTGTGTGTGTGTGCGTGTGTGTGTGTGTGTGTGTGTGTGTGTGTGTGGTGTGCGCGCGTGTGTGTGTGTGTGCGCGTGTGTGTGTGTGTGTGTGTGTGTGTGTGTGTGTGTGTGTGTGTGTGTGTGTGTGTGTGTGTGTGTGTGTGTACGTATGTTGATGGATTGGTGCTGCTGATTAGAAACATTTTGAAGATGTTAAAATGGTTTAAATTGTTTATCTGTATGACTCTGAATAGAAACAGAGATACGACGCACGCGATCGACGTCGGTTATGGCACAAGGGAAGCAAATCAGTGGCTTGAAGAACACGAAGACGTAAAGTTGCGCCCCCTGACTTGCGGCACAAGCGCAGTGAAACCTTTATTAGTGTGCTTTACCCTACCTCTTCTCCTGCCTCTAGTTTTCTCTCCTCTTCCTTGATATGTGTTTATGTGTGCGCGTGCGTGCTAAAGTGTGTCCGCGCGCGCATGTGCTTATGTATGGGTTTTAAAGTTTATAAATACTAGCGCAACGCCGAGTAACGGTAACGCCTAGTAACGGTAACGTCAAGTACTGGTAACGGCTGAGTACAGCAAATTTGAAGCGATTCGGTTAAGAAACGGCGGAGTTATAAGGCCCCGTTTCCCGTTGGTGCTGCTCTGAGAGTGACGCTCTCTCCCTTGTAACGGTAACGCCTAGTAACGGTAACGCCAAGTACTGGTAACGCTGAGTACAGCAAATTTGAAGCGATTCGGTTAAGAAAAGGCGGAGTTATAAGGCCCCGTTTCCCGTTGGTGCTGCTCTGAGAGTGATGCGCTCTCCCTAGTAATGGTAACACCTAGTAACGGTAACGCCAAGTACTGGTAACGCTGAGTACAGCAAACTGGAAGCGATTCGGTTAAGAAACGGTTAGTGTGTCCGCGCGCGCATGTGCTTATGTATGGGTTTTAAAGTTTATAAATACTAGCGCAACGTCGAGTACCGGTAACGCCTAGTAACGGTAACGCCTAGTAACGGTAACGCCAAGTACTGGTAACGGCTGAGTACAGCAAATTTGAAGCGATTCGGTTAAGAAACGGCGGAGTTATAAGGCCCCGTTTCCCGTTGGCGCTGCTCTGAGAGTGACGTGCTCTCCCAATTCTCTTCAAAGTTGCTGCCAGACTTTGCCCCGGCCACAGCAAGCCTGACAGCAAATTTGAAGCGATTCGGTTAAGAAACGGTGGAGTTATTTGTGAAAAGGTCAAGCGGCATATATCGCGCGCGTTTCTGAATCGATTCGGATCTGGTTTGGCACATGGATAGTCCCCGTCCCCGGTCATCTACCTTCGAAATTCGAAGGCAATCTGCCCAGAAATGCCGGAGATACGGGCGCCGAGACGCCGGCGGATATGCGTTTCGCACATTTGTCAAACCGCGCAAATGACACGGCCACCTCGGTTGCCGTTGCCATCGCCCCGTTAGGGCTCATAGCAATTTGTAGCGATTCGGTCGAAAAACGGCGGAGTTATAAGGCCCGTTTTGTGTTTCACACACACACACACACAACCTTGCCTTTTTATTATATGATGCCAATGAGCGAATGTATAGCTTAGTGTTGTACATACATGTGGAAGTTGTGACCCGTGTAGGCATGCCTAGTATTATGTGTGTGCATCTTTTACCTTCTCTCGGCTTCCACGTTTTACCTGTCTTCTCTTTATCTGCCTATGTATGTGTATGTCTGTGTAATATTGCATTTGTGAATGTATGTCTGTGCGTATGTGTGCGTGCGTGTGTTTGTATGTGTGTGTGTGTGTGTGGCTGTATGTGAGTAAGTGTAGGTGTGTGACGAATTGAATCGAGTTCAGTTGATGTTGGTCAGGTTGAGTGGTGAACAAACAGTGGTGGAGCAGGTAAGATGGGGGTGGGGGGGAATAAGGGGCCGGAGTGGCTTCACGGGAACCCGCCTTAAGTGTGTATATATATATATATATATATATATATATGTGTGTGTGTGTGTGTGTGTGTGTGGCGGGTCTGTTTATGCTGTATTCCATTTATGTTATCCGTGTGTGTTCGCTTCGTATGGCGTTTTTGTTTGAATCCGCTTTGAATGCTAACGTGTGTGTGCGCTTTGATTTGATTTCTATCAAGATTCAGCGCCGTATAAATACTGTATGTTGTTGTTGTTGTTGTTGTTGTTGTTGTTGTTGTTGTTGTTGTTGTTGTTGTGTGTGTGTGTGTGTGTGTGTGTGTGTGTGTGTGTGCATATGTGCGTGTGCGTGCGTGCGTGCGTGCCTGCGTGCGTGTGTGTGTGTGTGTGTGTGTGTGTGTGTGTGTGCACGCGCGTGCATTTCTAGTTTCTAGGCCCATCAGCATCTCCCGCTTTTCGATTGTATGTTATTATCAGTTATTAGGACTTTGGGGTGGGATATTGCTTTTATCCTATCTCAAGAGCCTTGCTGTTTATCACATGAGGTCGGAGAGAGTGTGATAAACAGCAAGGCTCGAGAGATAGGATAAAAGCAAAATCCCATTCCAAAGTCCTAATAACGGATATATACCGATATGTATCAACAGAAAAGCAAGAAAAAGAAAGGGGCTCAGATCTGCAGAGAAATGAAAACGCATTCATTTTCACAACAATGGTCGCAGCACACACACTATAACACGCATTCTTGCGCAAAGAATATAGTTCAACAAAACAGAACATTTTAACACAAATGTACTTAATAAGATGTGATGACAAAATGTAACGTATAAAAATAAACACAAACAGAAGCAACGAACTGAAACACTAACGACAATTGATGTTATTTTAACTTGTAAACACCAACAATAAAACGTACACACTTAACGAGAGCGAGTCAATTTCAACACACGTGAAAAAGAGGGGAGTCAGCTTTGACAAGAACGTCAATCAAAGGCCCGGAAAACACCCTTTTTTTAAAACAGAGGTGCAGTAGCTCTTCGCACAGATTCAGTCGGCTCATTTTTATTTCCGGACTGAAGATGAATTTGAGCTGTTCTTTCAACAGCACTGCGTCTACATTATCAACATGGACTCTCCATGTGACAACATTGCATAGCTCGAATCTTCTGCTAATATCGACGCACATGGCTGGTCATGGAGTTGAGTAGCTTAGGCCTAGATCCACGGCTAGACGTTCCAAGTGGCACACACAGAATGGTTTGTGTAGATCTATGACAGCTGGCACTGTTGATTCAGTCGAGCCATGAATCTTTTTGAGAGCGGCTTCGTTGAGTACCAGCATTTGTCGTCAGCGCTGAATGAATCCTTGGGGTAGCACTGCACAGCTTGTCAAAGTCTGGGTCCAGCTTTGGTAGGCACAGCTCGCGTTGACAAGACAGTAATGATAATGCTATGTGAAGATAAATAACTGTGACGTCAAGTTTCTAATAGCAACAGTGTATTCTTAACCTTTTTCTCACGTGCGTTTACACTAAGCCTATGGGTTAATATACGCAAATGACATGTCAAGTTATAATTTTATATCCCACGCTTGGCAGCCTTCTTTGGCTCTCTTGGAGATCAGTATATTTTGGGTTTGATTTTGTTCTGAAGATCTGATTTAAAACAGTTGGGCCTACTAGTATTTGTGCTTATTCCGTTATCGTCAGTAAACAAACGTTCAACATTGGAGTCCAATGCTTCTGCCATGCATTCTTCTCTCAAATCAAGGGAAAAGCTCTACAACCTGGAGAGTCTGCTGCTTTCGTGCGGGCAACTGGCGTCTCCATCTAAAGTGATCGGTGAGGAAGAAGGGCCAATAAATCAGCAAGATAGAAGATGATAGAAAGCAAAGGGAAAAGGCAGAGCCAAAGAGAGTGGCAGATTAGAGGAAGTTACAAGCACAGAACTTCAAGAAGATGGGGGAACTGTTTTTATGAAAGACCCCCAGTATCCCCACGGGGAGAGACTCGTGGAAGGTGCGGGATCATCCAGCTCTCCGCATGGAGGCACGAGGCATCCACCAACTGCCCTGACAAGGGTAGCAATCGTGTCGTCATTATAATTACGTCATCAGTTTAGGGGAAAATTACTCTAAATTGTGGATGTACTTGCTTTTAAACAATCCGGCCTGAGCATGACGATAAGCATGGCAGGCAGAAAAGACAACATCAATGATCACGATGACGACGATGACGACGACATTACACCGTCCTCAGTTGACGACGACGACGGGCTGATTCATGTGGGTGGTGGGTGTGGGGGTGGATATGGTAGGGAGTTCCCGGTGGGTGGAGCTTTCGTGGGCCGCCAGCAGACTGAGACGACCGAAGCACACGCCGCAGTACGCACACCGGAACTGGCCTCCCTCCCCCCCTGCCCCTTCCTCCGCCCCCCTCCCCTCCTCCCAGGCAGCCCGGCCCACGCGCGGGAACCTCCTGAGGCACGTATCACACACATCGGGCCTCTGCGCGTGTGGGTCGCTGTGACACGGCAACACGCGCCGGAAATGACGCGTGCAGACGAGGCAGCGCGTGGCGGGGCGGGTCTCGTGCAGCCTGGCGTGCGCGCGCAGGAAGGCACGCGAGGAGAAGGTTGTGGAGCACGTGCAGCACACCCTGGGGGCCTGGAAGTCCTCGTGGCGCTGGCTGTGGATCCGCAGAGAAGCCTGGCTGCTCAGCCACTCCCGGCACGTCACGCACTGGTAGCGCCCCCTGGACCCAGTCTCCGCGTGGAGCCGCTCGTGCGCCTTGAGTGAAGCCGCGTGCAGGAAGCTGGCTCCGCACGACCCGCACCGGTGCGCGTGAGGGCGGTCCTTAGCGTGCGCTTGTTGGTGCGTGACCAGGGCGCTGTAGAGGGCGAAGCTCTTGGGGCAGAGAGAGCAGCAGTAGGGCCAGTGTGCCCCGTGACACCGGCCGTGCCTGCTGAGGGACAGGGCGTCGGGGAACTGTCTCTGGCAGTAGTAGCATACCAACGTCTTCTCCGCTAAAACAGGGGGGTCTTCCTCCCACACCAGCACGTCGCTATTCCGGAATGGCGAGGCCAGCTTGCCGCCCTGCTGGATGGGGGGCCCTGGCAGGGATCGGTCCAGCGCTGAGGCCTTCAGAGGGGTAGAGGGCCCTGACAGGGATCGGCTCAGCGCTGAGGCCTTCAGAGGGGTGGGGGGCCCTGACAGGGATCGGTTCAGCGCTGAAGCCTTCAGAGGGGTGGGGGGCCCTGACAGGGATCGGTTCAATGCTGAGGCCTTCAGAGGGGTGGGCGACTTTCGGAAGGCCGAGGCCAGCGCTGTCTGGGGACGCTTGGGGAGGGGGGAGCCCGGGGGGCTGTAGTGGGGCCTGGGGCTGGTCGTCATGATGATGGGGGGGGGGGGGGGGGGATGCACGTGCTGGATAATGGAGAGTCACGTGACCACAGCGTGCAGACTTTGGTGGAGACGGTTACTGGCTCCGAAGAATTGGTGGAGATGTCCTGACTGTAGAAGTAGTTGAGAATGTCGATAATGTTGTACAATGTTGGCAGACTGTCGCTCAGTTGGTGGAAAATGTTGCGGACTGGTGGAACTGGTGGAGTTTGCCACAGACTCTGTCCCAGTGGAGGTGGTGGAGTTGGCCACAGACTCTGTCCCAGTGGAACTGGTGGAGTTGGCCACAGACTGTCCCAGTGGAACTGGTGGAGTTGGCCACAGACTCTGTCCCAGTGGAGGTGGTGGAGTCACAGACTCTGTCCCAGTGGAACTGGTGGAGTTGGCCACAGACTCTGTCCCAGTGGAACTGGTGGAGTTGGCCACAGACTCTGTCCCAGTGGAGGTGGTGGAGTTGGCCACAGACTCTGTCCCAGTGGAGGTGGTGGAGTTGGCCACAGACTCTGTCACAATGGAACTGGTGGAGTTGGCCACAGACTCTGTCCCAGTGGAGGTGGTGGAGTTGGCCACAGACTCTGTCCCAGTGGAGGTGGTGGAGTTGGCCACAGACTCTGTCCCAGTGGAACTGGTGGAGTTGGCCACAGACTCTGTCCCAGTGGAGGTGGTGGAGTTGGCCACAGACTCTGTCCCAGTGGAGCTGGTGGAGTTGGCCACAGACTGTCCCAGTGGAACTGGTGGAGTTGGCCACAGACTCTGTCCCAGTGGAACTGGTGGAGTTGGCCACAGACTCTGTCCCAGTGGAACTGGTGGAGTTGGCCACAGACTCTGTCCCAGTGGAGGTGGTGGAGTTGGCCACAGACTCTGTCCCAGTGGAGGTGGTGGAGTTGGCCACAGACTCTGTCACAATGGAACTGGTGGAGTTGGCCACAGACTCTGTCCCAGTGGAGGTGGTGGAGTTGGCCACAGACTCTGTCCCAGTGGATGTGGTGGAGTTGGCCACAGACTCTGTCCCAGTGGAACTGGTGGAGTTGGCCACAGACTCTGTCCCAGTGGATGTGGTGGAGTTGGCCACAGACTCTGTCCCAGTGGAACTGGTGGAGTTGGCCACAGACTGTCCCAGTGGAACTGGTGGAGTTGGCCACAGACTCTGTCCCAGTGGAACTGGTGGAGTTGGCCACAGACTCTGTCCCAGTGGAACTGGTGGAGTTGGCCACAGACTCTGTCCCAGTGGAGGTGGTGGAGTTGGCCACAGACTCTGTCCCAGTGGAGGTGGTGGAGTTGGCCACAGACTCTGTCCCAGTGGAGGTGGTGGAGTTGGCCACAGACTCTGTCCCAGTGGAGGTGGTGGAGTTGGCCACAGACTCTGTCCCAGTGGAACTGGTGGAGTTGGCCACAGACTCTGTCCCAGTGGAGGTGGTGGAGTTGGCCACAGACTCTGTCCCAGTGGATGTGGTGGAGTTGGCCACAGACTCTGTCCCAGTGGATGTGGTGGAGTTGGCCACAGACTCTGTCCCAGTGGAGGTGCTCCGTTTCCCGGGGAGAAGGGACAGGAACAGATTTGGGAGCTGTGTGTCTTCTTCCTGGGCGAGCCTGTGTAAAAGATAAACAGAGAACAACGAGAGTTGAAAAGAAAAGAAACAAAAATGGATATATTATATATTGTTTGAATATCACTACACAGATAAAGAACAAATGAGAGAGAAAGGGAGAGAGAGAACATCAACAAACCCAATCAACAAAACAACAGAACAAAGACAAAGACATAGTATGTAGAAAAACCAAAAGATAAAATATGCAACTATTTTAAACATTGTGCGCACATAGTTACAATCCTCGGTCACCCCCACCCACACACACACACACACACACACATACCCATACACCCCCCCCCACACACACACACACACACACACACACACACATACACACACAGAGCATTAGTAGGTATCAAAGGGTTGTTTTTTAAGCTACAATCACTGCCAGTTGATACAGTATTTAAGATTTTTTATGTTAAAATTAAACCTATTTTTCTATATGGGTAAGAGATATGGGGTTTTCAACGCTATGAATCCATTGAAAAAGTTCATATTAGGGTTTGTATAATGGTTTCAGGTGTTGGAAGAGACGTTAAAAATAACATTGTCATTGGTGAATGTGGAAGATTTCCAATTTATATTGGTACCTTTGAATGCATTGTTAGATTTTGGTGCAGACTTATTTCCTTACCCAATGATCGATATCCAAAAAATGCTATGACATGTTGTTAGTGCATGATGCCAATGGAAGGCGTGACTGGGTAGCACAGGTGAGAACCATGCTGTGTTAGTGCATGATGCCAATGGAAGGCGTGACTGGGTAGCACAGGTGAGAACCATGCTGTGTTAGTGCATGATGCCAATGGAAGGCGTGACTGGGTAACACAGGTGAGAACCATGCTGTGTTAGTGCATGATGCCAATGGAAGGCGTGACTGGGTAGCACAGGTGAGAACCATGCTGTGTTAGTGCATGATGCCAATGGAAGGCGTGACTGGGTAACACAGGTGAGAACCATGCTGTGTTAGTGCATGATGCCAATGGAAGGCGTGACTGGGTAACACAGGTGAGAACCATGCTGTGTTAGTGCATGATGCCAATGGAAGGCGTGACTGGGTAGCACAGGTGAGAACCATGCTGTGTTAGTGCATGATGCCAATGGAAGGCGTGACTGGGTAACACAGGTGAGAACCATGCTGTGTTAGTGCATGATGCCAATGGAAGGCGTGACTGGGTAACACAGGTGAGAACCATGCTGTGTTAGTGCATGATGCCAATGGAAGGCGTGACTGGGTAACACAGGTGAGAATCATGCTGTGTAAGTGCATGATGCCAATGGAAGGCGTGACTGGGTAACACAGGTGAGAACCATGCTGTGTAAGTGCATGATGCCAATGGAAGGCGTGACTGGGTAACACAGGTGAGAATCATGCTGTGTAAGTTTGGCTGTGGCTATGGCTGGACCATGCAACATCCCGGCAATGTAGTGTATTTCATGAAGGTGTTCAAGCACAGAGTGCAAGACGATTTATGCCAAGGTTGGCACCATTCTATAGTAAATGATGACTTCATCCAAATGGTATTCCTTGCTATAGAAAACCTTTCTCTGATCCTATGTGTGATCTGTGTAATCTAAGCTGTATTGAAGATCTTGTTCATTTCCTTTTTGTTTGTCCAAGGTTTATGTCATTGCGTAAAACATTCATACCACTGTACTATTATAGATTCCCATATTCTTACAAGGTCCAATTACTTTGTAGCAATCACAGTGGTAAACTTGCCGTCAAAGTTGATTTATATATTTGTGGATGCATGAAAATTAGGCAAAACGTGTGATGCTGTAAACATGTTGGCTTTGTGCTCACCTTATGTTAAAAGTATATGTGTTCACTTCTCCTGTCCCTATATGGGCCAAATGGCCTGAAAAGACTGGAATTAAAATATTGTTATTGTTATTGTTATATACACACACAACACACACATCGTGCACACGCATACAACCATTTGTCCAGCCATCCATTTAAAGGCTGGACTACACGTCAATCAATCAATCAATCAATCAATAACTTTAATGATCCCTGGGGAAATTACAAAGCACATTCACAGGCTCGATAAACAAACAATACTAAAACATACATTATATATAACTCAAACATCACAGAGGGAAACAGCAAAAACATTTAACATCGTCCAATGAATAAAATGTAGACATTGATTAAATTTACATATAAAACATTAGGACAGAGGAAAACAGTAAATACATTAACATAGTCCAATGAATAAAGTGTAAATATTAATTAAATTTACATATAAGATATTAAGATCACACATACAAAAGATAAGATATTAAGAAGCAGTATACATAAATCGAACATCACAAAGGAATGTATAAAGCAAAAGCATACAGTGTCAGATAATTAAAAGGAAAATGTATGATTAAAACATTATCCCGTCCCCCTGCTCCGCTCCCCCCTAACCCACCCCCTTTTCCCCCAAACCCCCTTTCCCCCAAACCCCTTTCCCCCAAACCCCCTTTCCTCCTCCTCTACCCCCCCCCCCCCCCCCCCACCCCACCCCAGCACGCTCACACTCACTCTCTCTCTCTCTCTCTCTCTCTCTCTCTCTCTCTCTCTCTCTCACACACACACACACACACACACACACACACACACACACACACACACACACACACACACACACACACACACACACACACACACACACACACACACACACACACTCACACACACACACCAACACCACCGTGCACATGTACCGGTCAATCTAGTCAGTCTGCATTCTGATTGTACAGACGAATGGCAGAGGGAAGGAATGAATTTAGGTGCCTTGATGTTCTTGCACGTGGGGCTCGCAGTCTGTCGCTTCTGTCCGGTCGTCTGCTGTCAATGTCGTCATGTAAAGGATGTGTCTCGTCAGTCATTATCGTCTTCAGTTTGTCGGTCAGTTTTCTAGTGTACATGTCGTTGAAGTTTTGTTGTCTTTTCCCCACCTCCCCACCAGCCTTCTTTATAACTTTCTCTAGTCGACCTTTATCTTGTTTAGAAATATTCCCTCCCCAACACACTGCACCAAAGGTTAAAACACTACAGATAACAGAGGAATAAAACAGTTGTAGGATTTCAGAGTGAACATTACAAGATCTCATCTTACGTATGCAATACATGCGACTATTTAGTTTTCTTAAAAGAGCACTGGAATGTTCATGCCAGGAGAGGTGTGTTTTGTTATCAATGGTCACACCGAGGTATTTATATGAATCGACTTGCTCCACTATTTCATCTTTAATAGTAATCTGCTGTATTCCTGGGGTCTTTTTCCTGAAGTCGATTACAAGTTATTTTGTTTTCTTAATGTTAAGCGAGAGATAATTTTCATCACACCACTCCACAAACTTATTTATTTCATTTCTGTATTCAGTGTCGTCGTTGTCAGTCACAAGTCCTGTCAGAGCCGAGTCGTCTGCAAATTTAGCTAGGGGACAATTTTGACTTTCACTTCTACATTCTGCCGTGTAAAGAGTAAATAAAAATGGTGAGAGTACTGTACCTCAGCTAAAATCCTACGACTGTACGATACGATTCGATCATGTGGTCTCGAATATACGACTTGCATTCACAAATATATAATACCAATACCTTAGTCTACATGCATACAGTCATAATACAACATTACATATCTACATGCATACACAAACATACATAGATAGGCCTACATAACTAGATAGATAATTTTCTTTGATAAAACTTTTTGTGTCCAATGTCTTTATTTGTGAACCTCACAAACAAACTCAGTTATCATTAACTTTTTTAATTGTTCTGTGTTCTGAAAAGAAGAAAATAGTAAAATAAGCTGACTTACTTTTTCTCCCGATGGGGGCGAGGACAGTGCCTATACAGAGACAGCTGTTTCGACCAAGTGAAGGTCCAGTCTCTTGTAGAATGTCTTCTGGCTCTAGTAGACAACCACTGGACAGTCAAAGTGCAGGCCGGGCACTTGTCCTCTCCCCCATCGGGAGAAAAAGTAAGTCAGCACATTTGACTATTTTGTTCTTTTGAGAACACAGAACAATCAGAGAGAGAGAGAGAGAGAGAGAGAGAGAGAGAGAGAGAGAGAGAGAGAGAGAGAGAGAGAGAGAGGAGAGAGAGAGAGAGAGAGAGAGAGAGAGAGAGAGAGAGAGAGAGAGAGAGAGAGAGAGAGAGAGAGAGAGAGAGAGAGAGAGAGAGAGAGAGAGAGAGAGAGAGAGAGAGAGAGAGAGAGAGAGAGAGAGAGAGAGAGAGAGAGAGCAAGCATATATTAGCGGCTTTGTTGGACTTTTGTTTTTCTAAACAAGAAAGCTGGGAGTTCTTACATTAAAAAATAACAAAGAGCAGAGGAATACGAAGACTATAAGCAGCACCGTACCTGTTGGACAGAGAACAAGCTTTCTGACCACAACACACACTGAATGAAGTACCTGTTGGACAGAGAACAAGCTTTCTGACCACAACACACACTGAATGAAGTACCTGTTGGACAGAGAACAAGCTTTCTGACCACAACACACACTGAATGAAGTACCTGTTGGACAGAGAACAAGCTTTCTGACCACAACACGCACTGAATGAAGTACCTGTTGGACAGAGAACAAGCTTTCTGACCACAACACACACTGAATGAAGTACCTGTTGGACAGAGAACAAGCTTTCTGACCACAGCACGCACTGAATGAAGTACCTGTTGGACAGAGAACAAGCTTTCTGACCGCAACACACACTGAATGAAGTACCTGTTGGACAGAGAACAAGCTTTCTGACCACAGCACGCACTGAATGAAGTACCTGCTTTCAGATCACAACCACAGCAGTCACTGAGACTGGACTTGACTGTAGCAACCCAGGGCTTGACCACTGGCCAGATCTATACCACTCACAAAAAATCCATTTTTGTTCGTTTTCAACTTTCCCTACTAGGGAATGCCCGATTATCTTTTAGTATAGATAGTTTCCCCGCCTTCTGGAAGACCTATGCAAATAACGTCCTCAAATGTGTTGCTCTCTGTGACTCTGCCTTTCCTTTTACTTACTGTCCTGTGCTTTTGTCTGCATTATTGGTCTATTGTGCTGCCTATCTTCTAGTAAAACAACCCCTTTCCTGCTTTGAACTCCTAGATTCTCCCAAATCAGGATGCGTTGGTTGAGGACAGAAAGAATGATGTTCGTCCGTCCCGAGGGATGAAGACCATCCGTCAACAGTTCCAGTGTCAAAGGGTTCAGGATGTGGGGCGGGTAGGCCTACGAAGATGACTGATGAGTCCGATGCGGGCCTTGGAGGTTTTGTGACAGTCGGGACAGGAAAGAGAGTTGAGGGGATCTGTTGGAGTTGGGGAATTGTTGCTGCACGTGCGATTTTTCGGCGCTTCTCGACGTGCCTGGGCTGTCTCGATTCGGTGAGCCTGGAACTTGGCAGAAAGAATGGCGGCGAACTGAAGACCGAACCCACGCCTGTCTTGTGGTATGGGAACACAGCAGAAGAAGAAGTTGAGAACTTAATTTTTTTTTTCATGGATCGCAAACCACTTTCATAGTTTGCATAACCAAGAAATACTGATGCGCTGTAGTCTCCATCTTCGTTAATTCAGCACTGAACCAGTTTGTAACACACACACACACACACACACACACACACACACACACACACACACACACACACACACACACACACACACACACACACACACACACACACACACACACACATTAAAGGGTGACCTTTATGTGTTTGTGACTTTTATATCAGGCTGACCTTTATATTATGGTAACTGATATATTAAACTGACCACTGTATTAACTTAACTAGCGCAACACCCCGTACCGGTAACGCCTAGCACAGGTAACGCCAAGTACCGGTAACGCTGAGTACCAGTTTCGCCGGGTCCACGAAATATTATATTTTTACTTTTGTGGCTGAAAACCCAATTTTTAGACCCCTACCACTTTCAAGGCCTACCGATCTCCATGACCTTGACCTTGACCTTGATCAGTATGCAATCATCAGAACAAACATATGCCAAAGTACCTACATGCCAAGATTGAAGTCCCTAAGACCAACGGTGTGGACGTTACAGCCCCTTAAAGATTTTCGGTTGTCAATGGCATACGCCAAGGTGAAGGTCACGACGGTGATAATTTATGTGTAGATGCCTGCCTCTCATGGTGACACGCCACCACACAAAATTGGAAGCGATTCGGTGAAGCGGTTCGGAAGATATGTGTGGGGCAGAAAAATCCAATTATTAGACCCATACCACTTTCAAGGCATACCGATCTCCCTGACCTTGACGTTGACCTTCATCGGTACACCATCATCAGAACGGTCATAAGCGAAAGTACCTCCATGCCAAGTTTCATGACTCCAGGACCTGCAGTGTGGAAGTTATGGCCCCTTAACGATTTTGGGTTTTCAAGGTCATACGCCAAGGTCAAGGTCAGAGCGGCAAAAAGTTTTGTGCGGATGCCTTTCTCTCATAGGGACACACCACCACACACAATTTGAAGTGATTCGGTCAAGCGGTTCGGGAGATCCTTAGGACAGACAGAAAAGAACAACAAACAAACAAAAAAAGGAAACAAACCTGAACGAAAACTTACTCCTTTGCGATCGTAGATTGGCAAAGGACAAAAACAGAAAAACGAACTGAAAGCCAACTTAGTTCGGCCTTTCGGCATGTGGGGCATTTGTAAATACAAAGATTGTGGGAACAATACTGGAGGCAATGCCCGGAGGCAGTGCTAAACCAGTAAAGTCCCAATTTTTTAATAATACAGATACGTGTAGTGTCATCCCGTTGTAATCTCCACTGCCCCCCCCCCCCACCATCCCTCCGCCCACCCACCCACCCCCTACCCCACCCATAACCAGCTCCGCTGACCTACTCGTCACCCCAGCACGTGTGAACCACGGTCTCATGCACACAGCAGCAGTCCCCCCCCCCCCCCCCCCCCCCCCCTTTAATAACAGCACGTTTGGACAGATCCTGTTTGGCCTAGTCAGCGAAACTGTAAATTGGTGCATGTCGCACGCGTTTATGACCGGATGCTGTTCAAATTTCCTGCCATGCTTTGCCCCGGCCATAGCAAGCCTGACAGCAACTGTGAAGCGAATTGGTTAAGAAACGGCAGAGTTATTTGTAAAAAGGTGAAGCGGCGTATAGCGCGCGCATTTCTGAACCGATATGCTTCCAGTTTGGCACATCGATATTCACCGTCCCCGGTCATCTATCTGCCAAATTCGAAGGCAATCGGCCCAGAAACACCGGAGATACGGGCGCCGAGAGGCCAGCAGATGCGCGTTTCGCGCATTTGCCGAACCGCGCAAATGACACTGCCACCTCGGTTGCCGTTGCCATTGCCCCGTTAGGGCTCACAGCAAATTTGAAGCGATTCGGTCGAAAAACGGCGGAGTTATAAGGCCCGTTTCGTGTTTCAGACACACACACACACACACACACACACACACACACACACACACACACACACACGGACACTTGGCTTATTACTATATGATGATGATGATGTAAAATAACCTAAAATACAGATGACCCTTATGTTTTGGTGACTGATATATCAAACTGACCACTCCATTACTTAGTGTCTGTTGTCCAAGCCACCACTGCTTTAATCCGCTTTAATCCGGCGGCCTTTGCAGCAGTGGATTAAGGGATTATCTCTCACAGCCCTAACTTGGCGTGACGGGGTGGAGAGAGTGGGGAGAGACGGGCAAGGTTAAACAAGGATTAGGGGGGGGGGGGTAAAAAACTTGAAACTTCAAAATGGTTTATTTGATCTGGGCCGTATGCCCGTGTCAAATGGAAACAGATGGGCTGGGTGAAAAACAAATAGCCTATAACATAAATAAAATAATACAGTCAGATAAATAGCAGCATGGCGGGATACAAGAAAGAACGCAAGCAAAAACATTCAATAAATAAATAATACGATAAGATAAATAGTAAAGAAACATACAATACATGTACAAACATACATAGGGGAAAGGGGACAAAAACGGAACACTTTTTGGAAAGTCTAGTTACACAAAAGCAGAAGAGATGTTCACAAAGTTGTACATGACTTTTAGTAGGTAGAGAGAGAGAGAGAGAGAGAGAGAGAGAGAGAGAGAGAGAGAGAGAGAGAGAGAGAGAGAGAGAGAGAGAGAGAGAGAGAGAGAGAGAGAGAGAGAGAGAGAGAGAGAGAGAGAGAGAGAGAAGTGCTTGTTATTAATGCTGCTGTTTGCATGTGTGACAAACACTCCGTTTATGTGTATTAGTTATAAAGTGCCCTCTCTCTCTCTCTCTCTCTCTCTCTCTCTCTCTCTCTCTCTCTCTCTCTCTCTCTCTCTCTCTCTCCCCTCTCTCTCTCTCTCTCTCTCTCTCCCTTCTCCTCTCTCTCTCTCTCTCTCAAAACCGCTTGCTGGTCAAAAACAAACAAATAAACAGTCACCACACACTTGTGAAATCTTCACTATGCATATCTATAATATATACTGATAGGCATAAATTCCGCGAATGCGTTTTTAAAACATCAAGCTGTTCACCAATCTTTGTGAATGTTTAATATGTTATTATATGTTCATTTGTACGTGCAATTACAGTAATTAGATTAGTCCTCTCTGCAAAATAAAGACACGAAACGAGTAGGTATAACATGGGTGTGACCCTGCGCCATT
>CM065690.1:59405333-59465333 GCA_017654935.2 Phymorhynchus buccinoides | reverse complement strand
CAGAGACACACAACAGAACCCATGAACAGAGACACACAACAGAACCCATGAACAGAGACACACAACAGAACCCATGAACAGAGACACACAACAGAACCCATGAACAGAGACACACAACAGAACCCATGAACAGAGACACACAACAGAACCCATGAACAGAGACACACAACAGAACCCATGAACAGAGACACACAACAGAACCCATGAACAGAGACACACAACAGAACCCATGAACAGAGACACACAACAGAACCCATGAACAGAGACACACAACAGAACCCATGAACAGAGACACACAACAGAACCCATGAACAGAGACACACAACAGAACCCATGAACAGAGACACACAACAGAACCCATGAACAGAGACACACAACAGAACCCATGAACAGAGACACACAACAGAACCCATGAACAGAGACACACAACAGAACCCATGAACAGAGACACCCAACAGAACCCATGAACAGAGACACACAACAGAACCCATGAACAGAGACACACAACAGAACCCATGAACAGAGACACACAACAGAACCCATGAACAGAGACACACAACAGAACCCATGAACAGAGACACACAACAGAACCCATGAACAGAGACACACAACAGAACCAGAGACATGAACAGAGACACCCAACAACATAACCCATGAACAGAGACACACAACAGAACCCATGAACAGAGACACCCAACAGAACCCATGAACAGAGACACACAACAGAACCCATGAACAGAGACACACAACAGAACCCATGAACAGAGACACACAACAGAACCCATGAACAGAGACACACAACAGAACCCATGAACAGAGACACACAACAGAACCCATGAACAGAGACACAACAGAACCCATGAACAGAGACACACAACAGAACCCATGAACAGAGACACACAACAGAACCCATGAACAGAGACACACAACAGAACCCATGAACAGAGACACACAACAGAACCCATGAACAGAGACACACAACAGAACCCATGAACAGAGACACACAACAGAACCCATGAACAGAGACACACAACAGAACCCATGAACAGAGACACACAACAGAACCCATGAACAGAGACACACAACAGAACCCATGAACAGAGACACACAACAGAACCCATGAACAGAGACACACAACAGAACCCATGAACAGAGACACACAACAGAACCCATGAACAGAGACACACAACAGAACCCATGAACAGAGACACACAACAGAACCCATGAACAGAGACACACAACAGAACCCATGAACAGAGACACACAACATAACCCATGAACAGAGACACCCAACAGAACCCATGAACAGAGACACCCAACATAACCCATGAACAGAGACACACAACAGAACCCATGAACAGAGACACACAACAGAACCCATGAACAGAGACACACAACAGAACCCATGAACAGAGACACACAACAGAACCCATGAACAGAGACACACAACAGAACCCATGAACAGAGACACACAACAGAACCCATGAACAGAGACACACAACAGAACCCATGAAAAGAGACACACACGAAGAAAACGAAACACGAAAGCAAATGAACAAATAAATATATGTATAATTAAACCAAACAATCTAAGTGACTATCTAAGATAGCTTCTTCTTGATTTGTTCAGCTGTGCGTCACCACGTTGTCCGTGCATGTCTTAAGCTACAGCTGTATAGAAGTTTTCTTCTTGCCTTAACTCATGATGACGGATTTTTCCATGGGATTTTGAAAATAAAAATGCTATTTAAAAATAACTTACTAACTAAAGAAGTGCTAACTAAATAAACAAATAGATAAATAAACAAGTGAATAAATGAATAAATAAATATAATTGTCTGGGGGTGGGGGTGGGGGTGACATTCCAGGTGGTAGCCCAACTTGAGGTGGCGCCGTCTGTCTGTCTACTGCACGTGCTGCTGTCTCCCCCTTCACTGCCGGTGTCCGGGAATCAGATCAATGGACGTTGGAGTCCCCTGCCGTAAAAAGAGAACAACAAGATGGGGGGGGGGGGGGGGGGGGGGTGGGGGGGGATATTTTCATTAGGGGGGGGTAAGATGATCAATGGTTGCGTCACAGCTGTCCGAAGAACGGCTGTCCGAGTTCCTTCATCTCCAGCGGCAAGCTGACGTACTGACTGGACCTTTTCTCCTTTCTCCTCAGGGTCGGAAATGGACCCCCCCCCCCCCCCCCCCCCCCCCCACACCTGTCTTATTTTTGTGTGTGTTGTCTGCCAAGATTTTGTTTCTCAAGAATTGTACATTAGAGGTTTCAGTTCGCCTGGTTCTACACGGGTTTCAGTTCTACACGGGTGTGTTTTTGCGTTGTGTCAGTGGGGTGTTCTGGAGAAAAGATCGGAATTCACGTTCAGTCACGCTGACACACAGTGACCCTGCGTCTGACGAATGGTCGACTGTCACATAGACACGCATGCAGGACATGCATGCAGCACACACGTAAACATTCACCCCTCTCTCTCTCTCCCCCCCCCCCCTCTCTCTCTCTCTCTCTCTCTCTCTCTCTCTCTCTCTCTCGGCAACGCGCGCTAAAAATAGATTTCGCCTCTTATTTCACAAAGGGAAGTAATAATGGCCGATACAGTGATCCCCTTTGGACGGCCAGAAGCGCTCAGTAATCCAAGGTCACACAAGAGGCTGGTCTATCAAGGAAGAGCCAAAATAGCATGCGTGCCTGTCGAGGCTTGAGGACCCACCACGTCACGTGTCAAAATCATGGTTTTCACGTGTTTTCCCTCTTATGGATGGTAAGAAATCTTAAGAAATCTTCCAAGCATAAGAGGGAATGTGACACGTGACGTGGGGGGTCTTTAAAGCTCTCATTTACCACGTATTTTCCCACGTATTTCATTGGTGTCTCTCTTCGCTGATCCCCCCCCCCCCCCCCCCCCACACACACACACACACACACTCCCTAACATTCTTTACTCCCCTCCCTTCTTTCCCCCTGTCTCATGCCATCCCCTCTCCCCCCCCCCCCCCCCCCCCTTTCTCTTCCTATTTCCACCTTTAAGGTCGCTAAACTGTGAAGTCGATACGTTGACACAAAGTGTTCTGACTCAACATTTTGCAAACAGGGCTTGCATCACTTTAAGTGTGAGTCCTTTTTTCTGTGGATTTTCTACCTCTTCTTTTTCTTCTTCGTCATCACTACCATATCATCATCATCATCATCATCGTCGTCGTCGTCGTTATCATCATCATCATCATCATCATCATCACCATCAGCATCTTCATCATCATCACCCATATCATCATCATCATGATGATATTATCATCATCATCATGATGATCATCATCTTCATCATCATCATCATCATCATCTTCCTTCTTCATCTTTGATCTTAGTGGCTTGCATCATCTTTGATCTTAGTGGCTGTGCCTGACAACAGACGAACAACACACATATCATCATCATCATCATCATCATCATCATCATCTTTGATCTTCTTCTTCATTTTGTTTCTTCTTCTTCTTCTTCCCTGGTATACATGATGGTGCTTTGATCTTAGTGGCTGTGCCTGACAACAGACGAACAACAAACAAAGGGCTTACATTATGGTGCATACTTTGATCTTAGTGGCTGTGCCTGACAACAGACGAACAACAAGCAAAGGGCTTACATGATGGTGCATACTTTGATCTTAGTGGCTGTGCCTGACAACAGACGAACAACAAACAAAGGGCTTACATTATGGTGCATACTTTGATCTTAGTGGTTGTGCCTGACAACAGACGAACAACAAACAAAGGGCTTACATTATGGTGCATACTTTGATCTTAGTGGTTGTGCCTGACAACAGACGAACAACAAGCAAAGGGCTTACATGATGGTGCATACTTTGATCCACTTACATGATCTTGGTGGCTGTGCCTGACAACAGACGAACAACAAGCAAAGGGTTTACATGATGGTGCATACTTTGGCCACTATCTTAGTGGCTGTGCCTGACAACAGACGAACAACAAGCAAAGGGCTTACATGATGGTGCATACTTTGATCTTAGTGGCTGTGCCTGACAACAGACGAACAACAAGCAAAGGGCTTACATTATGGTGCATACTTTGATCTTAGTGGCTGTGCCTGACAACAGACGAACAACAAACAAAGGGCTTACATTATGGTGCATACTTTGATCTTAGTGGCTGTGCCTGACAACAGACGAACAACAAACAAAGGGCTTACATTATGGTGCATACTTTGATCTTAGTGGTTGTGCCTGACAACAGACGAACAACAAACAAAGGGCTTACATTATGGTGCATACTTTGATCTTAGTGGCTGTGCCTGACAACAGACGAACAACAAGCAGAGGGTTTTCATGGACAGTTTGAGCCACACACCACGTGACTGTCGTTTCTTGTCATTCATCACTGGTGTGTCTTTCCCCCTTTTTTAAGATGACATTAAAATATTCATATTTAATCATATTTAATATTTGAAGAGCCAACGTTACCCACTTATGAACATTACGAAAAGAAGTGAAAAATAAGATGATAGAAAGAGGTTCTTCTTCTTCCGATTGGGGATGTTGATCCTGCCCCACGCCCAAAGTCTTCGTTTAGACTGCTATTGGCGCACAGGATGCATGCTTTGTGAGTTCGTGTCATCCATTCCACGGGCACAACATGGCCTACTCCTACCGAATAATGGAATGGGCTTTCATGTGTACGCAAGATCTTTGTGCATGCGTTCGCACACGGGACCTCGGTTTTAAGTCTCATCCGAAAGACTGTTTTCCCCAACTGACGTCAGGTACCCATTTACACCTGGGTGGAGTGAGGAAAATAGGAGTAAAGTGCCATTCCCAAGGACACATCACTGCGACCCAAGCTGGACGCGAACCCGCACAATCGCAAACCAGGTTGGTAGTGCCAAACGGAAAGAATGTGTTGGATGCCACACGGAAAGAATGTGTTTGATGTCTAAGTCTGTGCCTTTTCAAGACGGAAAGAATGTGTTTGATGTCTAAGTCTGTGCCTTTTCAAGACGGAAAGAATGTGTTTGATGTCTAAGCCTTTGCCTTTTCAAGACGGAAAGAATGTGTTTGATGTCTAAGCCTTTGCCTTTTCAAGACGGAAAGAATGTGTTTGATGTCTAAGCCTTTGCCTTTTCAAGAAGGAAAGAAGAGGGTGAGATTGAAGCTGCCATGTCCGTAGTATCATGCCTGCTGTTGTTGTTTTGAAAGACTGGATTGTCAGCAGTTTAATTTCCCACAGAGTTCCAGGATTAAGAAAGGTAGTGTGCTTGTTTGTTTGTTTGTTTTCTTCAGCTTTGTTTTGTAGGCGTCAACCAATCAATCAATCAATCAATCAATCAATCAATCAACCAGTCTGTTATCATCATTAGGAAGGAAAGGATTTGTGCAACGATACAAGTAAAGGAAGACAAGAGACATGTGTATGGTCGAGGGTAAAATGTCAACAATCGCTGTTTCTGGATTTTTTCCTCCCTTTTTTCTTTTTAAAATTCTTCTGAAGTCTGCATATGGTATGCCTTTTTAAACGCACGAGAGCTTAATTTTTACACAACATTTTTTTTTATTGATTGGTACTGACTTCTCTGCTTGTCTGAATACAGGATTATCTATTTATTATTTATTTTGTTGCTTGGTTTATACGGACTTTTTTTAAAAATTACATATTATAGCTCTTCTTCTTCTTTTTAAAAATAAATGTTACATTCCTCATCTATATGTTTTCTTTTTAATACTGATAGGTGTCCACAAGCTAGGACACTACTGCAATTCACTGTTTGTGTCAAAATAACACATTCAACATTCAGTGAGTGTCAAAATAACACATTCAACATTCAGTGAGTGTCAAAATAACACATTCAACACTCAGTGAGTGTGCTTTCCAAAACCAAGAAGCACGACAGTGAGCAATGCACGTGTTTGGCAAAGAAGGATTAAGTACAGTGGAACCTCCGAAACAACACCCTAAGCAAAATCATCCCAAATAATAATAATAATAATAATAATAATAGTGAATCATTTATATAGCGCATTCCTCCACCAAATGTGGAGCTCTATGCGCTTAACAACAACAAAAATTAAAAGCAAGAAATTCAACAACAAAACCAAATAATCGCTCACACACATGCAAATAGGCATACACATACACCCCCCACATCCCACCCACACAGACACGCACGTACGCACATACACACACACACACACACACACACACACACACACACACACACACACGCGTTACCACACACACACCACTCACCCCACCCAAAAACACAATACAAATACAATCAGTTGAATAAAGCATCAACACACACACACTCTCTCTCTCTCTCTCTCTCTCTCTCTCTCTCTCTCTCTCTCTCTCTCTCTCTCTCTCTCTCTCTCTCTCTCTCTCTCTCTCTCTCGCCAACCTCTCTCTCTTTCTCTCTCTCTCTCTCTCTCCTCTTTCTGTCTCTCTCTCTCTCTCTCTCTCTCTCTCTCTCTCTCTCTCTCTCTCTACTCACTCTCTCTCTCTCTCCAAGCATGTCTCTCTCTTTCTCTCTCTCTCTCAATCTCTTAAGTGGGAGGGAGTTGTAAATCTCTCTCCCTCTTCTCTGTCTCTCTCTCTCTCTCTAAAGCTCTCTCTCTCTCTCTCTCTCTCTCTCTCTCTCTCTCCGATAAGACTCTCCCTCTCTCTCTCTCTCTCTCTCTCTCTCTCTCTCTCTCTCTCTCTCTCTCTCTCTCTCTCTCTCTTGATAATTCCAACTCCACGACTAGACCTATTTAAAGCCAGTCTAACGTATAGTGGCGCAACCTACTGGAATAACCTGCCAGCTTACTTGAAGACAATCAAAAGACCATCAACTTTCAACAAGCTAATGAAGACCCACTTAATGAATAAACTACTTTGATACTGATTCTCTCTCTCTCTCTCTCTCTCTCTCTCTCTCTCTCTCTCTCTCTCTCTCTCTCTCTCTCTCTCTCTCTCTCTCTCTCTCTCTCTCTCTCTCTCTCTCTCTCTCTCTCTCTAAAAGCCATTTTCTTAAAGCATTTAAAGTTGCCAAAGTTACTCCCACATTCAAATCAGGGGATCGCTCTGACCCTAGCAACTACCGACCCATTTCTATCATGTCTATCTTATCTAAACCTTTAGAAAGTCATATTAAAGCTCATCTTGTTAATCACTTTGATCGCTTCAATCTCTTTCATCCGTGTCAATCTGGCTTCAGAGCAAAACACTCATGCCACACTGCTCTTACAACTCTTGTTGACAAATGGCTAACTAATATTAACAACAACGAAATTACTGGCGCTTTAATAGTTGATTTTGCCAAAGCCTTCGACGTTATTGACCATTCCTTATTACTCAAAAAACTCAAAATGTCTTCCGATACACTGAATCTGATGTCATCATTTTTAATTGACAGTAAACAGGTGGTGGCTGTAAATAGCTCTGTATCGTCGTCTCTAACAACAAAGTATGGCATTCCTCAGGGGTCTATCCTAGGACCAATACTTTTTTCTATTTATATTAATGACTTGCCTCTAGTTATAAGTTCCCTATGTAAACTTTTTGCCGATGATACAACACTACACACAAGTCATTCCAATTATACAACAGTATTTCAAACGTTACAAAACAGCATCGATGAACTTTTAAATTGGGCAGAGTTGAATCATATGAGCTTGCACCCATTAAAAACCAAACTTATGATAATTACAACAAGACAAAAACGCCAGAACCTTCCTAACAACTTTTTGACTCTCTTTATTAATGGCAATGCAGTTGAGGAAGTTGGGAGTCACAAAGTTCTTGGCGTTGTCATTGACAATAATCTTTCTTGGTCCGAACATGTCACTAAAACCTGCAAATCCGTGTCTTCAAAGATTTATCAGTTGTCTAAAATAAAGCATTTCCTAGACCTCCATTCACGTAAGATATTTTTCCACTCATTTATTGAATCGCATATCAACTACGCGTCAACTCTGTGGGATGGCGCTAGTGAAAATATTTTGAAACCTCTTTCAAGTCTTCATAGACGAGCATTAAAACTAGTTCTGCTTAAGTCCTCAAAACTAACCACTTATGACCACAAAGCTTTAGACATTCTACCCTTCCATTTAAAGCTAAATTATAACAAGGCTATTTTTATGTTTAAGATTTTATCAGGCAATGCCCCACAATCTCTTACCAGTAGGTTTGTTGTCAATGACCGGCGCCACGAACATAAAATCATGCTCCCTCTTCCAAGAATTGACCTCTTCAAGACAAGCTTGGCTTATTCTGGTGGGGCCCTGTGGAATGCCATGCTGGCTAATACCCAAATTGGAAACACTTCCAAGTCATTCAAAAAAAGATATAAAGATTTTCTGATGACAACTCTTTAATACGTTACCACTTGTTTCCTTCCTAATATGAGTGTCACCACTGTTAACCATGCATGTTTAGTGTTCATAATATGTTATAGTGGTGATTGTGTGTATGCATGTGTGAGTTTGAATGTGAGTGTGTGTATGTGCGCGTTCATACATGTGAATGTGTATGTGTCTGCCTGCGAATTTTGTGGGTATGTGTGTGTGTGTATTGTGTATGCTTGTGTGTGTGATGTGCGTGTGTGCGTACTTGTGTATGTGTGTGTGTTGGTGAGTTTATGCGTATGCACGTAATTATTTGCTTACTTTTGTTTTGTGTATGTTGTAATGTGTATAACGCAATTGGTATGTATGTTTAATGTGTATGATTTAATGCTAGTGTGCGGGATGACCATGGTGAATGTTGTGGTGAATGTGTTTTTGTTTGCATTTATCCTTACAATTTGATTTATCTTTTTATGATGGTAGTGTATCTTATGTGCATGATGATTATTAGTTGTTTATGACATTTTCTTCTTCTTTTTTTTTTTTTTTTTTTTTTTTCTTTCTTCTTCTCATTTAATGAGGGCTAGATGTAAACAAGCCTATATTGTGCTTATCTTTTCCCTCAATAAAAAAGGTTCGTTCGTTCGTTCGTTCTCTCTCTCTCTCTCTCTCTCTCTCTCTCTCTCTCTCTCTCTCTCTCTCTCTCTCTCTCTCTCTCTCTCTCTCTCTCTCTCTCTCTCTCTCTCTCTCTCTCTCTCTCTCTCTCTCTCTCTCTCTCTCTCTCTCTGTTTGTCCCTCCCTCCATCCCCCTCCATCACCCTGTTACTGTACATGACGTTCACAATACTTGAGTCTGTTGAAATTACTCACCACTAAAGCGAAATTGTGTCAGACTAAACTCCATTTTTACAATATAAATTATAAATGTATGCACTATTAAATGAATACGTAGGGAATGCTTGTGTGTATGACTTTTACTATATTATGTTTGCAAACTGTATCATCTTTACTTAAAAAATGTTCGTCCGCTGCAACATGCGTGTGCATATAAGATTAGGTTTGATTGTATTAGCATACTATGTATGACTTTTGCATGCTCATTATATTTGTTTGTTTGTCTTTTTTTTTCTTGTCTTTTTTTAAATTCTTTACTATTCCTTACGAGTGCTGGATGTTTAAAAAAAGCATGTGCTATTTGCTTATTCTATTACCCTCTATACATAAACTTCATTCAATTCAATTCAATTCTCTCTCTCTCTCTCTCTCTCTCTCTCTCTCTCTCTCTCTCTCTCTCTCTCTCTCTCTCTCTCTCTCTCTCTCTCTCTCTCTCTCTCTCTCTCTCTCTCTCTCTCTCTCCCCCCCCCCTCTCTGAGATAGGATTAGGTTTGATTTTGTCACATATGTGTTTCTTTCTAAATGTGTGCACGTTAAAGATGAGTATGTAGAATAGGATTTGGTGTTTTTTTGTCATGTACGTGTATGTGTTTATGCTTTGATTTGTGCATGCTAAATATGAGTATTTACAGTGGTTTTAGGCTGGATTTTATCATCTGTATTTGTTTAAATTTAAATTGTGCATGTTAAAGACGAGTATGTAAAGTAGGTTTAGGCTTAATTTCGTCATTGTATGTGCTTAGTTTTTAATATGTGCATACACATTATAAAAACATGAATAGGTTTGCTTTTGTCACGTGTGTGTATTTACTTCTTAATTTGTGCATGTTAAGTATGAATAATGTAATATAGGAATATGTTTGATTTTGTTATGTGTACACATATTTACACTTAAAATTGTGCATGTTAATTAAGATGAGTAGGTAAAGTAGAGCTAGGTTTGATTTTATTACATGCATGATTGTCCGTTCAAATAAGTACATTTTTAAGATGAGTATGTAAAGTATGATTAGGATTGGTTTTAATACGTGTTTGTGCACTTCTAAATTTGTGCATGTTAAAGATGAGTATGAAAAGTACGTAGGATTATTTTGGTTTTGTTCTCCGTGAGTATGTGCTTAGGCCTACTCTTAATTTATGCACGTTCAAAATGAGTATAGTTAATAATATTAGGTTTGATTGTGTTATTGTTGTGCTACTATATAGGGTTGTATTTTGCATTCTTATATTATTGTCTGTGCTCATTTTCCTTTTCCATTTCAACTTTTTTATTTGTGGGTTTTTTTTCAGAGGACTGGATGTAAAAAAGCATGTTATTGCTTATTCTATTACCCTCTATAAATAAAATTAATTCAATTCAATTCAATTCAATTCTCTCTCTCTCTCTTCTCTCTCTCTCTCTCTCTCTCTCTCTCTCTCTCTCTCTCTCTCTCTCTCTCTCTCTCTCTCTCTCTCTCTCTCTCTCTCTCTCTCTCTCTCTCTCTCTCTCTCTCTCTCTCTCTGCTACGTACAGAACTGTGTGGATTCTACTTCGGCTACTACTACGCCTTCGGTGTGATTATAAACAGTGTATTGTGAATAGATGGTGAATCGACTCTGAACTGACTGTGCTTGATGTCTATTATGGACTTTGTGCTACTGGACAGTGAATAATTTCCTTACGGACTGTGGACAGAGTGCTATGCACTGACTGTGAAGATCACTCGGTGATCACGAATCGTTGGTTCTACTGGTAGAACATGTTATACTCGTGTTGGACACTTCTACCTCTGTGCATTGACTGTGAAGATCACTCGGTGATCACGGATCGTTGTTCTACTGGTAGAACCTGATATTCTCGTGTTGGACACTTCTACCTCTGCCTGCCCTGTACTGATATGAACAGTATACTATTTTAATTCTGTCAACTCGTGACAGGGCCTCAAAGCAGTGATTGGATTGACTATTAACCATTTTCTCACTGCGCCTGCCTGACTTCTCATAGACGAAGACCTGGTGCTATTATTAGAGAAACTCTGTGCTACGGTGTCCTGCGCTGCTCCTCTATGGCATTCCAAACGTCAAGCAATTATTTGCACGATTTTTAGTGGTAAAATGAGGCACTTTCCTCATTCTGTGCACAGAATGAATTGTGTGGCACACACAATTCATTCTGTAGAACAGAATTCATTCTGTGGTGCACACAATTCATTCTGTGGCACAGACAATTCATTCTGTAGGACACAATTCATTCTGTAGGACAGAATTCATTATGTGGCACACACAATTCATTCTGTATGACATAATTCATTCTGTGGCACACACAATTCATTCTGTAGGACATAATTCATTCTGTGGCACACACAATTTATTCTGTAGTACAGAATTCATTCTGTAAGACAGAATTCATTCTGTATGACAGAATTCATTCTATAAGACACATATTTCATTATGCGCACCAAATTTATTCTGTGAGATACACATTTCATTTTGTGCGCAGAATGAATTCTGTGTCCCACAGAATAAATTTTGTGCACAGAATGAATTCTGTCCTACAGAATAAATTATGTACTAACAGAATTCATTCTGTCGGAAACACAATTCATTCTATGGAGAACGAGGCTCATTGGCATACAAAGTGACGTCACGGGTGTTAGACATTGACCTCCCAAGGTACCTACAATCAACGTGAGCCTCGTTCTCCATAGAATGAATTGTGTTTCCGACAGAAATCATTCTATAGGACAGAATTTATTCTGTAGGACAGAATTTATTCTGTATGACAGAATTCATTCTGTGGGATACAGAATTCATTCTGTGCATAAAATTTATTCTGTGGGACACAGAATCCATTCTGCGCACAAAATGAAATGTGTATCCCACAGAATAAATTTTGTGCACAGAATTAATTCTGTCCTACAGAATGAATTCTGTGTGCCACAGAATGAATTCTGTCCTAGAGAATGAATTGTGTGTGCCACAGAATGAATTATGTGCATACAATGAATTGTGTGCACCACAGAATGAATTGTGTGCACAGAATGAGGAAAGTGCCTCATTTACCACTAAAAACGTGCAAATAATTGTTTGACGTTTGGAATGCCATACATACGTCACCAATCCTGGTCACATAGTTGAAACGTCTGTTCCTGTCTTCGGGTTAAGCGATCACTTCCCCATATGCTTAACGTGGTCAAAAAAGGCATCAGAATCCCCAAATGTTCTCATAGATGTGTAGCATTTCGTAGCTATAAATCCTTTAACCCTGAGCAATTCTTATATGATTTATGTATGGCCGACTTTTCTATTGTTTTTCAGTACAATTACCCCAATAAAGCCCTTGAAAAGTGGTATAATACCTTCATCCCAATATACGATAAACATGCCCCTTTTATAAACAAACGTGTCAAGCCTGAAGGTAAACCCCCATGGTTAAACGATAATATAAATGCGGAAATAAAGACTCGTGAAAGCTTAGTACAAACAACTGGTAAGGATGTAGCTTTTAAAAAGCAGCGAAACAAAATAACAAACATGAAGCGAGTTGCAAAACAAAAGTATTTTGGCGATCTTATTCAATCAAAAAAAGACTCAAAATCTATCTGGAAAGCAATTAACCAATTATCCTGCAAATCTTCAACACACAGTACGCCCTTGTCAAACGAGCTATCTGTTGAAGAACTCAACAATCATTTCTGTACCATAGCTGACAAAACGATACTAGCCGACCGAACTGGCTCTAACGATCTATTGTTACTGAAAGAGTACTGTGACTCCAAAAGATTTGTATTGATAAATGCTGTTATCCCCAATTATTTAAAGATGCCAAGGTGATACCACTATATAAATCTGGTGACCCCCAAGATCTGTCAAACTACCGACCTATCTCTATCTTGTCTAACCTCTCCAAACCTCTAGAAAAGCATTTAAAACGTAACCTTCAAACATACTTTACCACACATGATCTTTTCCATTGTAACCAAAGTGGCTTTAGAGTAAACCATTCCTGCCAAACAGTACTCACTAATCTAATCGAACAGTGGCATTCTAATATGAACAATGACCTTCTCACTGGTGCTATTTTCGTTGACTTTGCTAAAGCCTTTGATGTTATTGATCATGGCCTTCTATTGAAAAAACTATCATTGTATGGTTTAATTCAAGATTCTATCGCCCTCGTTTCGTCCTTTCTAGCTGACAGACGACAAACCGTCTCCAAAGATACTATTACATCTTCATTTCAATCAGTCAATTATGGAGTTCCCCAAGGCTCAGTCTTAGGACCTATACTCTTCACCGTTTATATAAATGACCTCCCCCTTCATCTTACTTCATCGTGTGAGCTTTTTGCAGACGACACCACAGTGCATAAAAATGACAAAAATGCTGATTCACAATCTGTTCTGGATTGACATTAATAATCTAGTTGACTGGGCAGAGCAAAATCATATGACCTTACACCCCAAAAAGTCTAAATTCATGTTAATCACAACAAGACAAAAGAGGCAAAACTTTAAAAATCAATTAAGAACACCGACTATCTAAGAAAAGCCTCTAGAAGAAGTTACTTCACACAAATTACTCGGCGTATACATTGACAACAACTTATCCTGGTCAAAACACATGGACATTCTGTCCAAGAAAATTTCAAAAAAAGTATTTCAGCTCAATAGAATTAAACACTTTTTAGATCAACATGCTCGTAGACTTTTTTTCCATGCCTATATCCAACCTGATATTGATTATGCATCAACATGTTGGGATTCAACTAGTAAAAACACACTCAAACATGTTGAAAGACTATATAAACGCTCTCTTAAACTCATACTCCTTAAATCGTCATCCCTAGAAACCAATGACTATAAAGAACTCAACATTCTACCATTTGATTTGAAATGTCTACTAAATAAAGGTACCCTTATGTACAAGATCATAAATAAGCTAGCACCAAAATATCTTATTACTAAATTTAAAGTCCATACAATTCGAAGCAAAACCAAATTAACAATGCCCCGCCCCAGAACAGATCTATATAAATCATCCCTTACATTCTCTGGTGGTAAACTGTGGAACGACCTCCCTGATTATCTAAAAAAAAAATAGAACTAGCGTATTTTCCTTTCGAAAATCTTATCACAAGCTCCTAATAGACAATCTTGTTTATTAGTAATGCTAATTAATGAGTTTTACTTCAAACGTTACTAATGCCATCAGCTTATGCCTAGATTCTTATAAATCTCTCTCTCTCTCTCTCTCTCTCTCTCTCTCTCTCTCTCTCTCTCTCTCTCTCTCTCTCTCTCTCTCTCTCTCTCTCTCTCTCTCACTGTCCCTCTCTCATATTCCCATGTTATCTTATAATGGTTTTGTTTGTTGTTGTTGTGGGGTTTTTTGTTCTTCCTTAAAATTGGGTTTCTTCTGAAAAATTGTCATTGTCTCAAAATTGTTTCCCTTTTTTCGTACTCAATTTAAACTACCAATTCAAGTTCACCATTGTTAAGTATTATCCATGTTTGCTTTAAATACCATTTTTTATTTCTTTTTCAATTATTTCATGTGCCAATTTGTTGTTCCATTTCCTTGACTTGATTGTTTTATGTCAACTTTTCTTTGCTTGATGCATGGTATGAATGTATGAGTGAGAGGGCAAGGTGTAAAGAAGCTATTGTAGCTTATCCTTTTTACCCTCAATAAAACATTCGTATTCGTATTCGTATTCGTATTCTCTCCCTCTCTCTCTCTCTCTCTCTCTCTCTCTCTCTCTCTCTCTCTCTCTCTCTCTCTCTCTCTCTTTCTTTCTTTCTCCCCACCCTTTCTTTCTTTCACCCCCCCTCTCTCTCTCCAGTGTGCTGGTCCATTCAGCAGGTCGAACAGACATATCGTCAATAGTACAATACCCTTCCCCCACCCCCTCCATTATCCATTCTCCATCCCCTCTTATCTCATGGCCAAATATGGTAAAGCACGTGACAGTCTGCATCCGGGTGACAGCCTTTCACCTATTGATTAGAACATAGACTATAAAGTGTCTCTGAGTGTCTTTGATTAGAACTACTTCATGTGCACGTGTGTACACACTCGCACACAACCAACACACACACACACTCGCGCACGCACGCAAACACACACAGTCACATAGCTGTTAGAATGCACACGCATACTCTCTCTCTCTCTCTCTCTCTCTCTCTCTCTCTCTCTCTCTCTCTCTCTCTCTCTCTCTCTCTCTCTCTCTCTCTCTCTCTCTCTCTCTCTCTCTCTCTCTCTCTCTCTCTCTCTCTTTGTCTATTCATTTCTTTTTTCAATTTTGCTTGCTTATTATTAGTCCGTCACCAAGACGGACTATTGCGATCGTCTGGTTTGTCTGGGTTTTTTCTGGGGGTTTTCTGTCTGTCCCAAGGATATCTCCCGAACCGCTGGACCGAATCGCGTCAAATTTTGTGTGAAGGTGTGCCTCCTTAATAGAAAGAGATCGGCGCAAACCCTTTTGCCGTCGTGACCTTGACCTTGACGTACGACCTTGAAAACCGAAAATCTATTTGTAGCCATATCTCGGGCACCGATCAACATAGGATATTGAAACTTGGTATGAAGGTGGTTTGGCTTATGCCCGTTCTGATGAGGGCATACCGATCAAGGTCAAGGTCAAGGTCAAAAAGATCGCTGAGCCTGAAAATCGGAGGGTCATTTTTTTCTCCTTCTGTCTGTCCCAAGGATATCTTTCGAACGGGTTGACAGAATCACGTCAAAATTTGTGTGCTCGTGTGTCACCATGAGAGGAAGGCATCCGCGCAAAC
Organism: Phymorhynchus buccinoides; assembly: GCA_017654935.2. NCBI lineage: Eukaryota > Metazoa > Mollusca > Gastropoda > Neogastropoda > Raphitomidae > Phymorhynchus > Phymorhynchus buccinoides. The sequence continues at coordinate 59,449,337 of CM065690.1, read as the reverse complement.
CGTCGTGACCTTGACCTTGGCGTACGACCTTGAAAACCGAAAATCTTTCAGGGGCCATAACTCCCACACCGTTAGTGTTAGAGTCTTCAAATTTGGCATGAAGGTACTTTGGCTTATGCCCGTTCTGATGGTGGCATACCGATCAAGGTCAAGGTCACGGACCGGGCGATCAGTAGGCCTTGAAAGTGGTAGGGGTCTACACATTGGGTTTTAAGCCATATTGTCCACATTGGTACTTGACAGAAGCGCTTCAGATTGTGTGTGGTACTGTATACCCTAGAGAAGAAAACATCCGAGCATAAATTATCACCATGCTGACCTTGACCTTGAAGTGTGACCTTGAAAACCGAAATTTCCTTCTTTGCGCTATATGTTTCTTCTTCAAGCTGTATCTCGTGAACTAGAAGACAGAATCCCTTCCAATTTTGTGTCAGGATGTGACACTCTACGGGGTGTCGCAAGTGCGTGGCATTGCTGGTGACGGACATGTCTGCCGCTCGGCGACGCCCTTGTTTTATCTGTTTGAGGACCTGATGAAAAGAAGTGTTTTGCTTATTCAGTTTATCCTCATTAAACATTTCAAGTTCAAGTTCAAGTTCAAGTTTCAGTTCTCTCTCTCTTCTTTTCTTTTTTTTACCCTATGAGGCCATGGTGTAAAAAAGCTGATTCAGCTTATCCAGTTTCCCTCAATAAAAAAAAGTTCGTATTCTCTCTCTCTCTCTCTCTCTCTCTCTCTCTCTCTCTCTCTCTCTCTCTCTCTCTCTCTCTCTCTCTCTCTCTCTCTCTCTCTCTCTCTCTCTCTCTCTCTCTCTCTCTCTCTCTCTCTCTCTCTCTCTCTCTCTCATTCACTCATTCACTCTCTCACATGAAACAAAAATAGCATAAAATCTAACTTTCAGTTAATAAATAAAATACTGTGCCTTGAAACTGCGGACTACTAAACGTACGGAACATGCAGGTCGTAAACTATCGACTGGGACTAGTGTTATGGCCAGGCTGTTTTATTATCCTACAATGAATGCTTTGTTTTTGTGAGCATTGGGCTGGAGTGCTTTATGGTGGAGTGTGTCTTTTGTGGAATGTTCTCCACTGCTTTATAAGCCTGGCAAACTTTTATGGGCTTTGAAGAAAGATGTATAGATACTGAGGAATATAAAGGAAGGTGTTTGTATGAGAGAGAGAGAGAGAGAGAGAGAGAGAGAGAGAGAGAGAGAGAGAGAGAGAGAGAGAGAGAGAGAGAGAGAGAGAGAGAGAGAGAGAGAGGATGTGTGTGTATGTGTGTGCGTGAGTGTATGTTTGCATGTGTGGTGTATTTGTGCGTGTGTGTGTGCGTGCATGCGTGTATGTAGTCCTATATGTGTGTGTGCATTTGTGTATGTGTGCATGTGCGTGCGCGGGGGCGAGCTCGCACATGCTTGCATGTGTACGTGCGCAGACATGTATGTGTGTGGTATAGATTTCTTAATTTTTATGGAAGTGACAGGTGTATGTAGAGCCCCCACCTCTCTCTCTCTCTCCCTCTCTCTCTCTCCCTCTCTCTCTCTCACTCCCTCTCTCTCTCTCTCACTCTCTCTCTCTCTCTCTCTCTCTCTCTCTCTCTCTCTCTCTCTCTCTCTCTCTCTCTCTCTCTCTCTCTCTCTCTCTCTCTCTCTCTCTGTAGGTGTTTATGTGTGTGTATCTGCGCGCGCGTGCACAGGAGCCCGTGCATGTGCACGTGTATAAAAGTTTGAACGCCTTGTTCGGCTGTAGACCTGTTTACTGAATAGTGACTGGGAGCTCAAGATGCTAGGTCTTAGGCAGGCTATGTAGACAGAGCAATTCGTGATTGTGAAAGGCGCCAGTGCTTTTTGTTTACCTTTGATAATTTGACAATGCTTAAGAGCCTATCCTTAGCCATTGTTGAGCAGTGTATATGCAGGTATAGTATAGTATCTCTGTCCCACAGGCCGAACCACGCAGTGTGGCTGACCAGTGAATAGGCACCCTCTGTAACCACCACCACCACCACCACCACCATGACATCGCTAGTGGAGGACCCCCGCCTTCCCCTCATCACCTCCAAGACCCCCCACCCCCTCTACCACACCCACACCCCCTGCCCGGCCCCTGCCTCCACCACCACCACCCCCACAGAGGCGAAGTGTGAGGCCCCCCCAGGCGGCCCGTGCGGCAAACGCGGCGTGCTGACGGTGGGTTGCCGCCTGGCGCTGAGGACAGGCCTGCTGGTGAGGAGGCGGCGCCTGTGCGACCTGTGCGTAGTGCTGGCGCTGCTGGGCCTCGCCCTCATGATGCTCGAGACGGAGCTGGCGGCGCACGGCGTCATCTCGCGGACCCAGGCCTCGTCCCTAATCCTCAAAGCGCTGGTGACGGCATCCACGGTGGGTCTGGTGGGGGTTCTGGGCGCCTACCACGTGCTGGACGTGCGCCTCTTCGCCCTCAACAACTCCATGGACGACTGGCGGCTGGCCATGACGCGGAGCAGGCTGTGCCGCGTGGGGCTGGAGCTGGTGGTCTGCCTGGTGCACCCGCTGCCCGGTGAGTGGTGGATCTCCTGGACCACCACGGACTCTGACGGCCACCTGTCTGCCCAGGCCGTGCCGGTGCCGCTGGACGTGGTGCTGGCGCTGCCCATGCTGCTAAGGATGTACCTGGTGCTGCGCTGCCTCGTGCTGCACTCCAGGCTCTACCAGGACGCCTCCTCGCACAGCCTGGCCGCCCTCAACCGCATCCACTTCAACTTCCGCTTCCTCTTCAAGTCGCTGATGGCGCTGCACCCGGAGCACGCGCTCTCCCTGCTGACGCTGGCCTTCTTCCTGCTGGCGTCGTGGACGCTGCGGCTGTGCGAGATGTACAACGACACGCGCCACGCCCGCGTGCACGGTGACCTTCTGAACTCTCTGTGGGTGGTGGCCATCACCTTCCTGACTGTGGGCTACGGAGACATCGTGCCCAACTCGCTGTGCGGCAGAGCGGTGGCGGTGCTGAGCGGCATGATGGGAGCGGGGTGCACCGCGCTGGTGGTGGCCGTCCTGGCCCGCCGCCTGGAGCTGTCCTCCGCGGAGAAGTACGTGCACGACCTGGTGCTCACCGTCGACCTCGACAAGCGACTCCGCCATCAGGCCGCCACCGTCCTCAAGATGGGCTGGAAGCTGCACCGCCTGAACCGAGACCTGCAGCACAGGGCGCACCCCGCACAGCCCCTGACCAAGGCACAGCCCCTGACCAAGGCACAGCCCCTGACCAAGGCACAGCCCCTGACCAAGGCACAGCCCCTGACCAAGGCACAGCCCCTGACCAAGGCACAGCCCCTGACCAAGGCACAGCCCCTGACCAAGGCACAGCCCCTGACCAAGGCACAGCCCCTGACCAAGGCACAGCCCCTGACCAAGGCACAGCCCCTGACCAAGGCACAGCTGGTGGACAAGGCACAGCCCCTGACCAAGGCACAGCTGGTGGACAAGGCACAGCTGAAGGTCAGGGGACTGGTGACGTTCATGGGACAGCAGGACATCAGAGGACAGCTGATGACCAAAGGACAATTACATGATGGAGAACAGGACAGCAGAGGACAGCTGATGACCAAAGGACAATTACATGATGGAGAACAGGACAGCAGAGGACAGCTGATGACCAAAGGACAATTACATGATGGAGAACAGGACAGCAGAGGACAGCTGATGACCAAAGGACAATTACATGATGGAGAACAGGACAGCAGAGGACAGCTGATGACCAAAGGACAATTACATGATGGAGAACAGGACAGCAGAGGACAGCTGATGACCAAAGGACAATTACATGATGGAGAACAGGACAGTAGAGGACAGCTGATGACCAAAGGACAATTACATGATGGAGAACAGGACAGCAGAGGACAGCTGATGACAGAGGGACAGGCGGACAGGAGCCAGGAGATGACCAGAGACAAGAAAGACAGCGGAGACATCAAGGGAGAACAAGGCGAGGTCAAAGGAGAGGTGGACAGCGGACAGGGGCTGGTAGGGGCACAGGACAGCAAAGGCCAGCGGGAGGTCAAAGGAGAGGTGGACAGCGGACAGGGGATGAGGAAAGGACGGGTGGACACCCAGAGTCAGGCCTGTCATCTGGCGTCCAAGAACCAGCAGGACCCCGGGGTGGCCCAGGACAGCTGGGCGTCGTTCAGGTGTCGAGTGGAGGCTGGCCAGGTGCTGAGGCTGCAGTCAGACCTGCTGAGGGCCATCTCGGTTATGCGGAACCTGCGGGCGGGGCGCCGGCGGCTGGCGGACGATTCCCTGTCCCTGCTGGACCTCCACAGGGAACAGCTCCAGGCCGCCACCACGCTGGCCAATGTCAAGGTCAGCCAGCAGGACATGGAGGTCAAGGTCGACCGGCTTGGGGACAAGCTGCAGCTGGTGTATGAACAGTTGTGTGCGCTGACTGAAAGGCGTCAACAGTGATGGACTGAAGCTGGATACAGTGTGTGATGATGGAGAGACATCGTCAACAATGATGAACTAAAACACATTGATAATCATACTGTGTGATGATGGAGAGACATCGTCAACAATGGTGGACTGAAACACATGGATAATCATACAGTGTGTTGATTGAGAGACATCGTCAACAATGGTGGACTGAAACACATTGATAATCATACTGTGTGTTGATTGAGAGACATCGTCAACAATGGTGGACTAAAACACATTGATAATCATACTGTGTGTGATGATTGAGAGACATCGTCAACAATGATGGACTAAAACACATTGATAATCATACTGTGTGTGTTGATTGAGAGACATCGTCAACAATGGTGGACTGAAACACATTGATAATCATACTGTGTGTTGATTGAGAGACATCGTCAACAATGATGGACTAAAACACATTGATAATCATACTGTGTGTTGATTGAGAGACATCGTCAACAATGGTGGACTAAAACACATTGATAATCATACTGTGTGTTGATTGAGAGACATCGTCAACAATGATGGACTAAAACACATTGATAATCATACTGTGTGTTGATTGAGAGACATCGTCAACAATGATGGACTAAAACACATTGATAATCATACTGTGTGTTGATTGAGAGACATAGTCAACAATGATGGACTAAAACACATTGATAATCATACTGTGTGTTGATTGAGAGACATCGTCAACAATGATGGACTAAAACACATTTATAATCATACTGTGTGTTGATTGAGAGACATCGTCAACAATGATGGACTAAAACACATTTATAATCATACTGTGTGTTGATTGAGAGACATCGTCAACAATGATGGACTAAAACACATTGATAATCATACTGTGTGTTGATTGAGAGACATCGTCAACAATGGTGGACTAAAACACATTGATAATCATACTGTGTGATGATTGAGAGACATCGTCAACAATGATGGACTAAAACACATTGATAATCATACTGTGTGTTGATTGAGAGACATCGTCAACAATGACGTCAACAATGGTGGACTAAAACACATTGATAATCATACTGTGTGTTGATTGATTGAGAGACATCGTCAACAATGATGGACTAAAACACATTGATAATCATACTGTGTGTGATGATTGAGAGACATCGTCAACAATGATGGACTAAAACACATTGATAATCATACTGTGTGTTGATTGAGAGACATCGTCAACAATGATGGACTAAAACACATTGATAATCATACTGTGTGTTGATTGAGAGACATCGTCAACAATGATGGACTAAAACACATTGATAATCATACTGTGTGTTGATTGAGAGACATCGTCAACAATGGTGGACTAAAACACATTGATAATCATACTGTGTGTTGATTGAGAGACATCGTCAACAATGGTGGACTAAAACACATTGATAATCATACTGTGTGTTGATTGAGAGACATCGTCAACAATGGTGGACTAAAACACATTGATAATCATACTGTGTGTTGATTGAGAGACATCGTCAACAATGGTGGACTAAAACACATTGATAATCATACTGTGTGTTGATTGAGAGACATCGTCAACAATGGTGGACTGAAACACATTGATAATCATACTGTGTGTTGATTGAGAGACATCGTCAACAATGATGGACTAAAACACATTGATAATCATACTGTGTGTTGATTGAGAGACATCGTCAACAATGATGGACTAAAACACATTGATAATCATACTGTGTGTTGATTGAGAGACATCGTCAACAATGATGGACTAAAACACATTGATAATCATACTGTGTGTTGATTGAGAGACATCGTCAACAATGATGGACTAAAACACATTGATAATCATACTGTGTGTTGATTGAGAGACATTCAACAATGAGAGATAATCATACTGTGTGTTGATTGAGAGACATAGTCAACAATGATGGACTAAAACACATTGATAATCATACTGTGTGTTGACATCGTCAACAATGATGGACTAAAACACATTGATAATCATACTGTGTGTTGATTGATTGAGAGACATCGTCAACAATGATGGACTAAAACACATTGATAATCATACTGTGTGTTGATTGAGAGACATCGTCAACAATGATGGACTAAAACACATTGATAATCATACTGTGTGTTGATTGAGAGACATCGTCAACAATGATGGACTAAAACACATTGATAATCATACTGTGTGTTGATTGAGAGACATCGTCAACAATGGTGGACTAAAACACATTGATAATCATACTGTGTGTTGATTGAGAGACATCGTCAACAATGGTGGACTAAAACACATTGATAATCATACTGTGTGTTGATTGAGAGACATCGTCAACAATGATGGACTAAAACACATTGATAATCATACTGTGTGTTGATTGAGAGACATCGTCAACAATGATGGACTAAAACACATTGATAATCATACTGTGTGTTGATTGAGAGACATCGTCAACAATGATGGACTAAAACACATTTATAATCATACTGTGTGTTGATTGAGAGACATCGTCAACAATGATGGACTAAAACACATTGATAATCATACTGTGTGTTGATTGAGAGACATCGTCAACAATGATGGACTAAAACACATTGATAATCATACTGTGTGTTGATTGAGAGACATAGTCAACAATGATGGACTAAAACACATTGATAATCATACTGTGTGTTGATTGAGAGACATCGTCAACAATGATGGACTAAAACACATTGATAATCATACTGTGTGTTGATTGAGAGACATCGTCAACAATGATGGACTAAAACACATTGATAATCATACTGTGTGTTGATTGAGAGACATCGTCAACAATGGTGGACTAAAACACATTGATAATCATACTGTGTGTGATGATTGAGAGACATCGTCAACAATGATGGACTAAAACACATTGATAATCATACTGTGTGTGATTGATTGAGAGACATCGTCAACAATGATGGACTAAAACACATTGATAATCATACTGTGTGTGATTGATTCAACAATGATGAGATAATCATACTGTGTGTTGATTGAGAGACATCGTCAACAATGATGGACTAAAACACATTTATAATCATACTGTGTGTTGATTGAGAGACATCGTCAACAATGATGGACTAAAACACATTTATAATCATACTGTGTGTTGATTGAGAGACATCGTCAACAATGATGGACTAAAACACATTGATAATCATACTGTGTGTTGATTGAGAGACATCGTCAACAATGATGGACTAAAACACATTGATAATCATACTGTGTGTTGATTGAGAGACATCGTCAACAATGATGGACTAAAACACATTGATAATCATACTGTGTGTTGATTGAGAGACATCGTCAACAATGGTGGACTAAAACACATTGATAATCATACTGTGTGTTGATTGAGAGACATCGTCAACAATGATGGACTAAAACACATTGATAATCATACTGTGTGTTGATTGAGAGACATCGTCAACAATGGTGGACTAAAACACATTGATAATCATACTGTGTGTTTGATTGAGAGACATACGTGTGTTGATTGAGAGACATCGTCAACAATGATGGACTAAAACACATTGATAATCATACTGTGTGTTGATTGAGAGACATGATGGACTAAAACACATTGATAATCATACTGTGTGTTGATTGAGAGACATCGTCAACAATGATGGACTAAAACACATTGATAATCATACTGTGTGTTGATTGAGAGACATCGTCAACAATGATGGACTAAAACACATTGATAATCATACTGTGTGTTGATTGAGAGACATCGTCAACAATGGTGGACTAAAACACATTGATAATCATACTGATGTGTGTTGATTGAGAGACATAGTCAACAATGATGGACTAAAACACATTGATAATCATACTGTGTGATGATTGAGAGACATCGTCAACAATGATGAACTAAAACACATTGATAATCATACTGTGTGTTGATGGAGAGACATCATCAACAATGGTGGACTAAAACACATTGATAATCATACTGTGTGTGTTGACTGAGCAGTATCATCATGTGTGATAAACAAGGGAAAGGCTTATCATATCGGACAGCTGGTGTGGGGCTGACTGAGCAGTATCATCATGTGTGATGAACAAGGGAAAGGCTTATCATATCGGACAGCTGGTGTGGGGCTGACTGAGCAGTATCATCATGTGTGATGAACAAGGGAAAGGCTTATCATATCGGACAGCTGGTGTGGGGCTGACTGAGCAGTATCATTCATATCGGACAGCTGGTGTGGGGCTGACTGAGCAGTATCATCATGTGTGATGAACAAGGGAAAGGCTTATCATATCGGACAGCTGGTGTGGGGCTGACTGAGCAGTATCATCATGTGTGATAAACAAGGGAAAGGCTTATCATATCGGACAGCTGGTGTGGGGCTGACTGAGCAGTATCATCATGTGTAATGAACAAGGGAAAGGCTTATCATATCGGACAGCTGGTGTGGGGCTGACTGAGCAGTATCATCATGTGTGATAAACAAGGGAAAGGCTTATCATATCGGACAGCTGGTGTGGGGCTGACTGAGCAGTAACATCACGTGTGATAAACAAGGGAAAGGCTTATCATATCGGACAGCTGGTGTGGGGCTGACTGAGCAGTATCATCGTGTGTGATGAACGAATTGTGCTGGTTGTGATTTGTGAATGGACTCACATTGATGGTTACCTTTTGTGCATATTTTCGCTGAGCGACATCTTCATGTCATCTTGATAAGGGAAAGGCTTTAAATATCGGACAGTTTATGTGTGTTCACTGAGTGTTATGGGCATACTGACGTAGGCCTATGCCACGTTGACAACGATAGTGTGTGTTGTCTGAACGACATTAATGATGACGAATAACCAGGAATACGTTTCGTGGGAATGTATGAAGAATGAACAGCGTTGGTTTACCGTGTGCTGACTATATATAGGACATGGACTGTGATAAATGAACAGCATCCTTAAGGTGAAGTGAACAGTGTATGGTGAACATGAGGAACCAACCACTGCGGGAACAGACAACAGACACGGATCTCCAGCTGGCGACCTTTGTGACCTTTGTAAATACGTCACCAATGTATGCGTCACAGTCTCACCACTCCCCCCACCCACCCATAATAACAACTGGGTTATAATTAAAATTTTAAAAAACTCGTATAGTAAAGTCATTTGTGGTTCCTCTTCGCTACAATAAAAAAAATTGTCCTCTTCCTGACCTTTGTAAATACGTCATCAATGTATACGTCACAGTCTCACTACTCCCTCTACCCACCTTCAACGAAATTGAAAGGCACTCAAAAACATGTTTCTTTCCCCTCATTACTTCGTGGAAAGAAATGAATCCGAAAAAAAAAATATATACAGCCGAATCCGCTTATAAGAAACTCGCTTACAAGAAAACTCGCTTACAATGAAGCAAAAACAATTTCCCTGCTGAACTTCTTCTTTCTTATCTATGATCAAAACTGGGATATAAGAAACTCGCTTATAAGAAAACTCGGTTATAAGCAAGCAATTTGTTTCTCCCATCCGCAATGGAAACTTGGATATAAGAAAATTATGTCATACAAGAGAGTTGGTTTGCAGTTCATTTTCTTATAAGCGAGCTCTATTTTCTTATAAGCGAATTACCATTGACAACATTTTCTTAAACACCCACCAGATCATGAGTCAAAATCACGGGTTCCCCATGTTTTCCCTTTATAGCTGGTACGAAATCTTGTTTTGACCAGGTTTGACTCCCATACAAATGCCCCCAAATTGAAAACGAAACATTATAAAGAGCAGCCTCAATTTGAAGTTGGGGGAATTTGTATGTGGGTCACAGCTACCCAGAAAAAAACAAGGGATTTAATCATGTTGGGTCAGTGTGTCTTTAAAAGTGAGTTGGACCTGAACTGAAAGGATGTTCCGAGAAAATTGAAGTCGTTCCAAAAAGGGAAAGTTTACCTCATACCAGTTGTGTCACAGACATTCTAAACAGTACAGGCACTTGATTACAAGACTAATTGAGTTGTTTTTGTTCCTTTATTCCATACTTTCCTTCAGTATTCTGTGTAAAATAAATGTTGAGCAGAAGAAAGAAATATGAGTACTTTTGTGTTGGTGGTAGAGAGACAAGGGAAACAACTTCAAAATGTTTTCTTATATCTGAGTTTCAGATATAAGAAAACTTGGATAAACAAAACATCATCTCCCTTATAACCGAGTTTTGCTGTATTTTGATTTGATGATGGGTTTATATTTAGTATTTTACGTTAGCTTTGACTTTGAAAAACGTCATCGGACAAGATAAAAAATACCATCAAAACTTTACTATATCCGAACATCGTTTATAAGAAAAACCTGTTATAGTAAAGGAAAAGCCTTGCTCCCCTGCACTTTACTATAAGCGGGGTGTACTGTAATGTTAATATGATAACGGTGATAGCATCAAAACGTTGTGATAAGGACACACACATACACACACGCACGCACGCACGCGCACACACACACACACGCGCGCGCGCGCGCGCGCGCGCGCGCACGCGCACGCACGCACGCACGCACGCACGCACGCACGCACACGCACACACACACACACACACACACACGCACACACACACACACACACACACACACACACACACTAACAAAACGTGTGCACTACAACCTACTAACTCACTGCGTGTTCTGTCCCTGTCCCTGTCCCTGTCCGTCTGTGTACATGTCATTGATGAACAAGTATTCTGTCCCTGTCCATCTGTGTACATGTCATTGATGAACAAGTGTTCTGTCCCTGTCCGTCTGTGTACATGTCATTGATGAACAAGTGTTCTGTCCCTGTCCGTCTGTGTACATGTCATTGATGAGCAAGTGTTCTGTCCCTGTCCGTCTGTGTACATGTCATTGATGAACAAGTGTTCTCTCCCTGTCCGTCTGTGTACATGTCATTGATGAACAAGTGTTCTGTCCCTGTCCATCTATGTACATGTCATTGATGAACAAGACTTGTCCCTGTCCCTGTCCATCTATGTACATGTCATTGATGAACAAGTGTTCTGTCCCTGTCCCTGTCCGTCTGTGTACATGTCATTGATGAACAAGTGTTCTGTCCCTGTCCATCTGTGTGCATGTCATTGATGAACAAGTGTTCTGTCCATGGACATCTGTGTACATGTCATTGATGAACAAGTGCCCTGTCCCTGTCCGTCTGTGTACATGTCATTGATGAACAAGTGTTCTGTCCCTGTCCATCTGTGTGCATTTCATTGATGAACAAGTGTTCTGTCCATGGACATCTGTGTACATGTCATTGATGAACAAGTGTTCTGTCCCTGTCCGTCTGTGTACATGTCATTGGTGAACAAGTGTTCTGTCCCTGTCCATGGACGTCTGTGTACATGTCATTGATGAACAAGTGTCCTGTCCCTGTCCCTGTCTGTCTGTGTACATGTCATTGATGAACAAGTGCCCTGTCCCTGTCCGTCTGTGTACATGTCATTGATGAACAAGTGCCCTGTCCCTGTCCCTGTCCGTCTGTGTACATGTCATTGATGAACAAGTGCCCTGTCCCTGTCCCTGTCCGTCTGTGTACATGTCATTGATGAACAAGTGCCCTGTTCCTGTCCCTGTCCGTCTGTGTACATGTCATTGATGAACAAGTGCCTTGCTAACGTTTTCCTTTCCATCTATTTCCTGTGGTGGTATTTGTAATTATGTTGAAACTTGAAATAAAATATTGCGCTTTTTTGTTTGTCTTGAGAAAGGTATGTAATCTACATGGGTCCATCAGTAAATAATGTCCTGAAATGGTGCCAAACGCTTACTTCTGCCCATGCGTGCATAAAAGTGATATCATAAATAAAATTCAGCCATTCTGCTTTGAACATTGCACAGTTTGAGAATGATGTCATCAGTGACGTCATTTTTCGAACGTCATTAATAAAACGAAGTTTAATGCTGAGCCTGAAAAAATGGATCTGACGAAACAGCGAATAAATGACTAAATCTTTACCAGTCCCAAACTTGAAGACGAGTTAGCGAAAATGCATGAGGATTTGGATTCTGTTTACGGGTGGCCTTGTGTCACCTGCTCTATGTTGTCAAGCGGGTTCGCCATTCTGAAACTGAGAAATATTACTTCGAAGTTACCAGCTAATTAAGTGATCATTGACAGTCATAAACGGACAAACGTTTCTTTAGATGAAAAGACTGGAAGCAGAAATTCCATTTATTTTTGCTTCAGAAGTAAGCCAAATGTGTCCTTTATTAGTCGGTGAATTGCCAGGATTCTGCGACAAACCTTTGCCCTGAAAAAAATGAGCCACAAGATAGATACCCTCAATTTGACATGAAAACATAAAAAGCGATAGGTGTAATGTTAACTAAAATGTTCTAATGAATGAGCCCAATATTTCTGTCATGCTATGACAAAAGACAAAACGTAGGTTTTTGTGGCATCCCCATCAAGCCGTTATGTCAAATGTTGGAGTCTGCTGATCCACTATAGCAATTGATCTTGATGCGGGTTTTCGAGAACCGGAAGTGATTTTCTTCACTTTTTACAATACCTATGGCCCTGTCATTGTTGATATTCTGCATGACAAGCAGACAATCACTGCTCATAAATATGTAGAAAGCGTTTTCACAAAGTGATAAACTCTGTAAATGAGCAGCACTGAGCCGTTGGCACTAGTAGAACCCCGCTACTTCATAACAACGCTAGTCCTCTCAAGGTCAAGGTCACTATGACCTACCCTAATAAGCAAGACGTCCATTTTTCACAAAGTGATAAACCCTGTACATGAGCAGCACTGAGCCGTTGGCACTAGTAGAACCCTGCTACTTCATAACAACGCTAGTCCTCTCAAGGTCAAGGTCACTATGACCTACCCTGATAAGCTAGAGGTCCAAGTCCTTCCCCACTCACTCCCCGGACCTAACTTGATCCCATGCTGTTGTTGGTTATTCCCGTTATTAAAGCAGAAGTTAGCAAATCCAAAATGTTCTTCAATCCTAGGCCTGCAAAAAGCAGCGATTACACAGCTCTACGCCTTCTTTCTGTCGGAGTACCAAAAAGTCCTTCAATTGAAGCCAAAACGCTTGAACATTTGAGTGCTTATCAGAGAAAGGTAGTTTACAGACATGTAAAAGTGCCGTGTAAATTCACCGTTTAGTTGCTGTTTTACAACTGTAAGGACATTATTTATTGATGGGCCCACGTGTATCTTTTGTAGCATGGTGATTGTAAGTTCAAGACTTCTTTACCTCTGTCCTGTCAAGTTCCTGGAAAATCAGGTTTTCTGTGTATGATTTTCGTTGAACGATCTCTGTCTGTCTGTCTCTGTCTCTCTCACACACACACATGCACTCTCTCAGCAATCTTGCACTCATGTTTAAAGACCCACCACACCGATGTGCATTTCCCTCTCTTGCTCGGGACACCCTGACGGATGAGGTTTTGCAAGAAACACGTCGAGGTCACCAGACAGACAGCCTTTTGAAGGATCAGAACACTCACTTTGCTCTGGTTTCCTAGAAATCAAACCGTCAAATCGGCGAATCCTCCTTGGCAGAGTTGCCGGAGAGAGAAGCCATTTTGGACGGGGTGAGATATAAACATGTGTGGGTGTATGCGTGTGCATCATGTGCGCGTTCTTGTTTCCCTCTGTCTTGTCTGTGTGGGTGTATGCGTGTGCATCATCTGTGTGGGTGCATGCGTGTGCATCATGTGCGCGTTCTTGTTTCCCTCTATCTAGTCTGTGTGGGTGTATGCGTGTGCATCATCTGTGTGGGTGTATGCGTGTGCATCATCTGTGTGGGTGTATGCGTGTACATCATGTGTGGGTGTATGCGTGTGCATCATCTGTGTGGGTGTATGCGTGTGCATCATCTGTGTGGGTGTATGCGTGTACATCATGTGTGGGTGTATGCGTGTGCATCATCTGTGTGGGTGTATGCGTGTGCATCATGTGTGTGGGTGTATGCGTGTACATCATGTGTGGGTGTATGCGTGTGCATCATGTGTGGGTGTATGCGTGTGCATCATCTGTGTGGGTGTATGCGTGTACATCATGTGTGGGTGTATGCGTGTGCATCATCTGTGTGGGTGTATGCGTGTGCATCATGCGCGCGTTCTTGTGTCCCTCTGTCTTGTCTGTGTCTGTTATCTCTGCCATTCAAGTCTTTCCCTTGAACAGACACACCCCCAACAAAAGATAAAAGAGCGAATGAAAAAGGTCTTTATTTTTCATTTCATAACAATTCAACATTCCATAAATCTGGAGGCAGTCAGTTTCAATGTTAACCAAAAGACAAACAAAAAAGAGAGAGAGAACTGCTTTCATTCAAATTAGCAATCAGTGCCTCGTCTAAGCAATGACATACTTAATGATGGTGTGAAACAATTAAAGAAAATCAACATCAAATTAAGAGCACATAAATCTCTCTCTCCCTCACACACACATGCACGCTCGCACACACACACACGCACACAAATGACGAACACACACTTCTTTAATTGTACACACTATTAAGTAGTAGCATTCAATGTTCTAATTAAAACATGAATTATAAAAAGCAACAACTAGAAGTGAAATAAATAAAACAAGTATAACAATAAAGAACCACCCAGAGGCAAAGGGAAAGGGCCACTGCTTTCATGGACAATGCTATCCAAACTTTGTCTTTCTGAAATGTTTCTGTGTGTGTGTGTGTGTGTGTGTGTGTGTGTGTGTGTGTGTGTGTGTGTGTGTGTGTGTATGTAGGTGTGTGTGTAGGTGTGTGTAGGTGTGTGTGTGTGTGCAGAGGCGCGCCACCCAATTATTTATTTTTTTATTTTTTTGCATGCGATTTTTGTCACTGATGAGGGGGGGGGGGGGGGGGGATTTTTACCAAATGACAACTTTTTCGTTGCCACTGGGTTTAACGTATGCTAAGTGCATGGGCACATGGGACCTCGGCTTATCGTCTCATCAGAAAGACTCCACGTTCAGACCGTTAAGGCCTAGTGCAGAATGAGGAAAAAATCCCCTGTACCCAGGTTCGAACTCGCGTTTACTTGACACGAAGCGAACGCGCTACCACTGTGCCATTCTACACCACTTATTTGAGTGATTGTGAGTGAGTGAGTGTGTGTGTGTGTGTGTGTGTGTGTGTATTCTATAAGCATGCATACATGTGCATACCCATGCATCAAGAATAAAATAATGCAATTGAAAATAAAAGGAGCCTACTGATTATGTACAATTCATTCAAGCTGCTTGAGTCAAGTCATTGTAAAGGGCAAGTAGAACACTACCATTTCATAACAAATAAAATATAATCACAAACTGCACACTTCATGTGCAGTACAAAAGAAAATCAAACCCAATTTGAAAGACAAGACAAAAAAAGAGGGAACATTGCTTTTCTTTGCATTCTAATACTTCTAATCAGGACATTGGAATGATTCCATTGTATTCACAAAAGTTTTATTTTAATTATCACAAAGTATGCAATCTCATTATAAAGGCTATTTGTTTGAAAAACAATCTCTTTTTATATTGCCTACACATTTAAATAAATGAATAAATTAATTAACAAACCAATAACATTTATTTTCAGTAAATAAATTTTACATTAGAAAAATGTTATGAGAAACGGATTGGCTTTCTTTACACAATCTAAATCTGATGAAACTAAAACAAACAAAATCATCTTAAGACACATTCAAAATCACAACAAAAGAAATAATAATTATAATCCAAAGCTTTGTCAACTGTTCACAAGGACCAAAGTCATTGGACATGCTTGGTTGTCTCCCTTCCCTTGCCCTCCAGCCCTTAATGTAAGATAGAGCAACGCCCTGCCCAGTTCACTGTTACCAAAGTCATTGGACATGCTTGGTTGTCTCCCTTCCCTTGCCCTCCAGCCCTTAATGTAAGACAGAGCAACGCCCTGCCCAGTTCACTGTTACCAAAGTCATTGGACATGCTTGGTTGTCTCCCTTCCCTTGCCCTCCAGCCCTTAATGTAAGACAGAGCAACGCCCTGCCCAGTTCACTGTTACCAAAGTCATTGGACATGCTTGGTTGTCTCCCTTCCCTTGCCCTCCAGCCCTTAATGTAAGACAGAGCAACGCCCTGCCCAGTTCACTGTTACCAAAGTCATTGGACATGCTTGGTTGTCTCCCTTCCCTTGCCCTCCAGCCCTTAATGTAAGACAGAGCAATGCCCTGCCCAGTTCCGCAGTCCAGTTATTTCACCAATAGAGAGATAGAGGTGGATATCCTCAAAGCACTGACTCACTAATATGTAGTACAGTTCATAAACATTCATACAATCATCACCAATCTGAGGCATACATCACCTTCATAGTATCCCAATGTTATCGGTATCAACTATAAAGTATGGCATCCTGTCAAGCCAACTCCATTGATAAAGTATGGCATCCTGTCAAGCCAACTCCATTGATAAAGTATGGCATCCTGTCAAGCCAACTCCATTGATAAAGTATGGTATCCTGTCAAGCCAACTCCATTGATAAAGTATGGCATCCTGTCAAGCCAACTCCACTGATAAAGTATGGCATCCTGTCAAGCCAACTCCATCGATAAAGTATGGCATCCTGTCAAGCCAACTCCATTGATAAAGTATGGCATCCTGTCAAGCCAACTCCATCGATAAAGTATGGCATCCTGTCAAGCCAACTCCATTGATAAAGTATGGCATCCTGTCAAGCCAATTCCATTGATAAAGTATGGCATCCTGTCAAGCCAACTCCATTGATAAAGTATGGCATCCTGTCAAGCCAATTCCATTTGTAAAGGCGATAACTACCTTGTCAAATCATCCTATCTAAACTTCATATGTAAAGGCGTTAACTACCTTGTCAAATCATCCTATCTAAACTTCATATGTAAAGGCATTAACTACCTTGTTGAATCATCCTATCTAAGCTTCATATGTAAAGGTGTTAACTACCTTGTTGAATCATCCTATCTAAACTTCATATGTAAAGGTGTTAACTACCTTGTCAAATCATCCTATCTAAACTTATATGTAAAGGCATTAACTACCTTGTTGAATCATCCTATCTATAAACTTCATATGTAAAGGTGTTAACAAGTCCTTTCTTGGTAATGGTTTAAACAAATGTATTGCAAAGTACACAATAAAACAGCAACAACATTTAAAATAGGAATACAACAAGCAAAATGCTTCTACATGGCAAGTCCCTTCTTCTTGATTTGTATTCTGTATTGACACAGTCAATGACCATGCTTAGTCAACTTATTTTGCCAACTTGTTCATTGATCTATTTATTTTTTGCACATCATAGATACGACAACAATGACAGAACATGGGCCTTGTTGGTTGGAGACATGGTTGAACTGAGCTGATATTATGCAGCTGATAGTTCAATGACGGAGCTGATATTATGCAGCTGATAGTTCAATGACAGAGCTGATATTATGCAGCTGATAGTTCAATGACAGAACATGGGCCTTGTTGGTTGGAGACATGGTTGAACTGAGCTGATATTATGCAGCTGATAGTTCAATGACAGAGCTGATATTATGCAGCTGATAGTTCAATGACAGAACATGGGCCTTGTTGGTTGGAGACATGGTTGAACTGAGCTGATATTATGCAGCTGATAGTTCAATGACAGAACATGGGCCTTGTCGGTTGGAGACATGGTTGAACTGAGCTGATATTATGCAGCTGATAGTTCAATGACAGAACATGGGCCTTGTCGGTTGGAGACATGGTTGAACTGAGCTGATATTATGCAGCTGATAGTTCAATGACAGAACATGGGCCTTGTCGGTTGGAGACATGGTTGAACTGAGCTGATATTATGCAGCTGATAGTTCAATGACAGAACATGGGCCTTGTCGGTTGGAGACATGGTTGAACTGAGCTGATATTATGCAGCTGATAGTTCAATGACAGAACATGGGCCTTGTCGGTTGGAGACATGGTTGAACTGAGCTGATATTATGCAGCTGATAGTTCAATGAAATAAATGGGCTTTTGTTTTTCCTCCTCTTACAAGCGACATGCATTAAAACACAGCTTAATAAAATGCAAAAATAGAATGCATTCTATAGATGCAAGCACACACACACACACACACTTTTTGCAAATACATGTAATGATGAAAATAGCCAACAGCACCGTGTTCATGAAATGCAGACTATTTGGTATATTTCACACTTTCTATACCATGGCCAAATCCATTTTAAAATAATCAATTTAGTAATTTTGCTTTACAACTTCCAACAATAGAAAAAGGGATTTTCTAATGAACTGTCTTGCTTGGCAAATAAAAGATACACTTGGAAAATCAACCGTCTGCGCTCTTAACAATAAAAATGTCAAATATCAAGCGAGTAATTTTAAAAAAACATTTGTTGGGACTTTTCCAACGAAAATAAGATGTACTTTCTCCTTGTCAAAACGTAAGGATTGCAACATGTACAATCGTATGCAAAACACATTTGAAAAAAAAGCATTCTTAAACATAAACACATGGGTGCAACTACACAAAATGAAAACCCCCTGAAAGGCCGGGGTCTAGGGGTAACATCACCTTGCAGCTGAAGAAACAATTGATTTATGAAGGTATTATAGTTTGCTTTTTCCACAATTTATGCAAATGGTGGATTTTGATTAATCCTACTATCTATTTAATTTAATACTTACCAACACTCAAAACAACTGCATTAGCCTAAAACAACCTGGAACCTTACCCTAGCACATAGCTAAAACGAAAGTGGCCCCAAGGGACTGCACCCATACCGCAGGGAGTAGCGGGAGTGACTCCCCTTACTTCCGGGTATGACGCGCACCCTTGGGGCACCGGATATGTCATTCATGTAATTTTACAGCCCCGCATCAGGAGGGAGGCTGGGAGGGAACATTTTTTGTTTTGAGTGTTGGTAAGTATTAAATTAAATAGATAGTAGGATTAATCAAAATCCACCAATCTAATTTAATCATACTATACCAACACTCAAAACAACTGCAGATTACCACCGTGGTGGAGGGTGATGCGTGCCAACTGACACACCAACAACCCCAAAAGCATATCAGTAAAAGAGGGGAAACACTCCTAAGAGAATCCCCCGAAAGATGTACAACATCCCTGAAAATATGCAAATAAATACCCCCAAACAGTCATGTCAATGATATACCAAAGAACACAGAGAAAAAACAGAGGCACAAAAAACACCGGAACTCACACTACAAGGAGACCGGGACCTGCGAAACGACCACCTTCTAGATGGAAAAGGAGTCGTCTTCGCCCTGAGCAGAGATATCCCTCAGGTAAAACTGAAGAAAGGTGTTCTGCGACTACCAGAACGCTGAGGCCATAACCTTCACAAGAGGGACACCCTTGACTACCGCCAGGGAAGAGCTGATGGCCCGCAACTCGTGGGCGCGAATGGGGTTATCAGGTAACCTAACCAGCGAGCGGGCATAGGCCAACTTAATGAGGTCGAGGAACCAACGGGACACAGTACCCTTAGCCACATCGCTGCAGTACTTGGGATTAAAGGAGACGAACAGGCGACGTTTAGCCCTTCTGAAGGACTTGGTACGAGCCAGAAGAACGAAGAGCCCTAACGGGGCAGAGGAAGATATCACGATCATCAGGACCCAGAACGGAGCGAAGACTCGAAAAAGAGGCCAAGGGAGAGGAAACATAACCAGACTGGTTCTTGCACGGAACTCCGGGAGAAAAGAAAGGGAGACAGACGAGAAGTCCTCCTCGAACTGACATCCTTGGTGAGACCTCTCAGAGCATGCAAACCACTGAGGCGACGGGAGTGGCGAAAGAAATGAGAAAAAACTGTCTTGAGAGTCAGAAGCTTAAGAGACAACGACTCCAGGGGTTCAAATTTGACCCAGAGAAAAACCAGAACCAAAAAGATGTCCCACTGAGGACACTGGACCGTTCTGGACGGGGCTTGGAGGCGCACAGCGTCCAGGAAGTGAGAAACTGGCAAAGCCGAGAGATTCCCCGTAAACTTGGAACCTAAAGACAACGAGATCGTGCTAATCAAGACCGCCCTATAACCTGACAAGGTTTGAGAGGAAGAGTTCCTAGTTCTAAGCAAGTGAGAGAGGAACTCCACGAACTGAACCGTTGAGGGACGAAGCGGGTCAAACTTTCTCTCCTGACAAAACGCAAACCAGGTGGCCCAGCGAAGATCATACAGATCGTTTGTAGACTTACGCCGAGAGGCAACCAACAGATCCACGGTGCGCGTGGAAAACCCCTGAGAGCGAAGGCCTAGTCGGACAGCCGCCATGCGACCAGGTTTAGCCTTGAAGGGCAAGGGTGTCCGACCCCGCTTCTTGACTGAAGAAGAGTGGCGGGAGTGAGATTGAGCGGAAGAGGACCGTCTTGCGCCATGTCGAGGAGCTCTGGGAACCAATGGCTCGTGGGCCACATTGGTGTGACGAGAATCAAGTCCGGGTGCTCCCGGAGGACTTCTTCAACACCCGGGGGATTAGTGCCATCAGAGGGGAGGAATACAACGGCATGCACTTCAGCAAGAAGTGCGAGACAGTGGTGGCGTACAGCTTAGCGGTACGGTAGCACCTAAGGCCATGGAACTCATACTGAAGAAGACAAACTCCGCATCGAGTCACCTAGAGCAGCCAAGGCCTGATACATTACGGACTATGAGTGGCCGGACCGGGCCACTACACACTGCTACGCCCTTTCGAACTGGAAAATATCGATCGAAGGGGCGAGTCTGGGTCAGAAAACAAACTGGACAAGACTAGTTCAGAATGTCGGGCAAGCAAAGGACCGATGGCGGGATAGAGACAGCTAGTACTAGGATGAGAATCCGCAAGAGCAGCAGATTCAGCCTCTGACCTAGCAAACTGAGAAACCACGGTACGAATGTGCGACTGCACTTCGTAACCAACTCTACATGCTAAGACCGACGAAAGGGACCCCCGTTGACTGGGTGAAAAACCAGCGGAGACAATTCGATCGGTAGGGAGGTAAAAAAAAAAAAAAAACTGCCTATGAAGTAGGAACAGACAGCAACAGCAACATAGTTGCTATCGCATGACGTCAAATCGAACCAGATGACGCGGAAAAGTCCCCACCGAAAAGGAAAACATGTAGACAAAAAGCGAAACAGTGTGCAAACGTGACGATGACACACCTCGACCTAAACCATAAAAAACGGTCGGAACGAGACGCCGAAGACCAAAAAAGGGGGGGGGCCTGAAGGAAGGCAAAAATCACCCCGTCGAACAACTTTAGGTTGAAAGCTGTGCCGTTCGGTGATCTGACGGCTGAGAAGGGAAGATCATGCTAGCCGGACAGTTAAAGCCAGATCGGGACGGAACCAGTCCGAAACAGGATGACTGGAACGGCCGAACGAGTCAACAGGTTGAACAACTCATGGTTGAAACCGTGAAAGAAGGAGTGCGCACTCTGACTTCTCTCTGCAAGGGCCTATGTATACCCAGGCCAGAGGAAGGAGCTCCGAAATCGACCCCATCAGACTAAGAAAACCGAGGGGACAGCGAAGTGTGACCGCCTTCGTTACAGAGAGGTCGGACACCACCTGTGTCCTCCGAGGCTGAGACTGTGAACAGAGTATCCAAGTGACGTCAGGATAACCGTGGAAAAAACCCATTTCAACGGTACTGACTTGGAAACGGTAGAGAACAGAAGAACAAAAAACCCTTTAAACGGCCTAAGAGATCGCCGGCCAATTAGAGTCAGAATGGGCCGAAAACGGTCGGGAATTTTTGATAAAACCGGTTGACAGGACCGGTTGAAAAAGTCGGGAATAGAAACCCGGACTGGGATCGTTCACTCGCGCCCGCGCCCTTCAAGAGAAGGTCCTCCACTTCCTCTGGAGGATCTCCAACGGACAGGATCGCCGTTTCTTGGAAGGCTCGGCCTCCTGTTGCCACGAGAAGACTGGGAAGGGGGGCCTCAAGGCCTTGAACTGGGGAGGAGGCCTAGAGGAGTATCCCACACTCTTAGAGCGGGACGCGAAGTACCCCGGACGAAATGGTTGGGACGGGGCTGGTTCAACAGGGCCCGATAGATAGCCTTCTGGCTATCAGCTGACTTCCTCTTTGAAGAGGACTCGAGAACTGGGGGAACCGATTCTTCCCCGAACAAGCCCGACTCCGGAAGGGGAAGAGAGCGCAAAACGCTCCTTTTCCCTGGACGAAAGAGACCTGTTCTGCGCCAGAAAGAATCCCGGGCCAAGGCACAGGTTTGAACCTTCAAACCAGCCGTGACATCAGAGAGGCTCTGTAGCACATTGCCCAAAAGGGCTAGAGAGACTCCAACGGAAGCTTCATCCACCTGATCAAAGAACTGAAAAACCGCCGGTGAATCAGAGGCTGATTT
This sequence comes from Phymorhynchus buccinoides, assembly GCA_017654935.2. Classification (NCBI taxonomy): domain Eukaryota; kingdom Metazoa; phylum Mollusca; class Gastropoda; order Neogastropoda; family Raphitomidae; genus Phymorhynchus; species Phymorhynchus buccinoides. The sequence goes on along the minus strand of CM065690.1, from coordinate 59,426,547 downwards.
GCCTAGAGACTCCGCCAAGGTTTGCACGAGAGAGGTGGCCATGCCACAAGCCCTGAGAGAACCAGACAGAGATTCCTCGAGAGACTTGAAGGCCGAAGGCTTGAACGTGACGGGAGGAACAGCAGCAGGACCCCAAGGACTCCACCTCCTCAGAAGAAGGTTTGGAGACGGAGGGGAAGGGCAGGTATTCCGTCGGTAGGGGGACGAAAGGTCTGAATCCAGGTACCAAAAAGGAACCGAACTGAGACGAGGCCGGCTGAGAACGCCCCAGATTAGCCTCAGCAATCTGTTTCAACGAAAGGACCTTGCCGGTCCTCAACGTGAACTCCGCTTTAACCACCAAATCCTCCGGGAAGGAGGGGGCTTGGAGAGTCAAGGAGCTCTTGGCCTGCAGAAGAGAGCCAACCGCGTGATCAGTGGCGGACTCCTGATGGGAGGAACGCACAGGTACCACGTAAGGGCACGATCGAGACAAAATCTTGAGAAGATTCTGAACCGAGGACTCAGTGAGAGAGTGAGGGACCTCCGACTGAGGGTCCAGTTCCATGTCTGACTCAAAGTCGGACTGAAACTCAGAGAATTCCCTGGAGGGGTCTGGCCGTTGAAGCTTCTGATAAGGGCGGCCCAAGAGTCAAACACCACCGGAGGCCATGCCTGGCAGAGGGCTCTGCCGGTAGGGAGTGAGAGGATCACTGAACACCGGCCGGAACCGGGAGAACGTGGCGTCCTCCGTGCGAGCGGGACATTCCCGGTTGACCCAAACCGGAGGAACGAACCGGAAATTCATCATCGGAATTTTCCGGTTCTAGGCGAACCCTTTCCCGGTATGTCCGCGTTGGCCAAGCAACCGGGAGACAACCGGATGATTACCGGGTAAACACCGGGAGAACCGGAGGAAACGGTCTCGCAACCGGGAAAGGCAAATAACCGGTTGCGGTGGGAAAGCCAAGAGGCTCCAACCGTGCCATCCCCCGGTATGTCCGCGTTGGCCAAGCAACCGGGAGACAACCGGGAGAAACCGGATGAATACCGGGTGAAACCGGGTAAGCACCGGGAGAACCGGAGGAAACCGTCTCACAACCGTGAGAAGCGAATTTCCGGTTGCGGTGGGACTGCCAAGAGGCCCCAACCGCGCCAGTGCCAGGATCACTGGAGAGCCATCCCCCGGGAGGGGGGTATGGACTCTTATCGGTATTGAAGGTGCCCCGCACCGACCGATTTGACTGTCCTGGTAACCTCTCCCTCGAACTGAGTGGAGGATTTGAGCCCGGACTCAGGAAAGGGAACAGGCCGTTCCCGATCCTGGAGGTACCTCCCAGGTACCACCGGATGATTGCCTGACAGACTGGCCAGTCTGGTGACAGAGGAGTCACCTCTGTCACTAGGCAAGCTCCCCGGAGGGGAGCCTCTCTGTTCCGTAAACATCAAGCCCACAGGACGGAAACCAGAGGTGGAAAGGGATTGCCTATCCCTGTTGAGGTCGACGCTGGCCTTAGCGGACAAGGGCCTCCTGGAGGCAAGCCTGTGAACAGAAGAGGGAGAGAGGGCTGCGCCAGTGACAGTCTCACGTTAGAAGAGACAACTGGCGGAACCCTCTCTGGCCTAAACATAGAACCGAAATAGGAGGAAGATTCTGTCGATGCGAAAGGGAGAACCCTGAAACCCGAAGAGTCCAAGTGACGTAGTACAAAGCCTGCGAGTCCAACGGAAAAGGAGAAGGAGCAGAAACCTCCGAAGGGAGAGAAACTGGAATGGGCTCCGAAACCGGTTAGGCCGGTGTAACCGAAACGGACTGTGACTGGACGTTAGACGTAGGATTTGTGAGGGGATTAGACGAAAACTTCTTGAGAAGATTAAGAGAACCTGCCCAAAGGGTCCCTAGTGAGAGAAGAAGAGTCAACTGACTTGGAAAACAGAAAAACAACCGAAGAGAAACTGCTTTCCCCGAAGTGGAAACCGAGGGGTGAAAGAAGCCATAATGGCTGACGCCACCCCGAAAACGAACAACAGAGTGAACGAAATAATTTTTCAACTAAAACGAACACCAAGAAATGACAATGAAATAATATCGATAGGATGACTAACAGCCTTCCCAAGAAACTGAATAGAACAAAGCTAAACACGGAACGAACCCACCAGATAGACAAGAGTCAGAAAAGGCGGAGCAGGGTAGGCCCAGGTGTGGTTGAAAGGCTGGAAAATTTAAGAATGACATATCCGGTGCCCCAAGGGTGCGCGTCATACCCGGAAGTAAGGGGAGTCACTCCCGCTACTCCCTGCGGTATGGGTGCAGTCCCTTGGGGCCACTTTCGTTTTAGCTATGTGCTAGGGTAAGGTTCCAGGTTGTTTTAGGCTAATGCAGTTGTTTTGAGTGTTGGTATAGTATGATTAAATTAGATTGCTTATTTTAAAGCGTTTGAAAAATACCGTAGACACCCAACTATCTTGTTTGACAAATATTAAAAAAAGGAAATTCCTTTTGTGGTAAAATTCAAAAACAGGAAATCCTTGCATAGCAGGAAAAGGTGCACCCCTGTCAATACAAAACAAGCATGAACATGTTCCTTCCACACGGACAAAACAAACTGATGTCATAATACTGGTCATGAAGTGATCAGGTGTGTCATCTCCTGTGTATATGTGTGGATATTCATCAACAATGAGCAAAGTGTCAACAGAAGGGAGATGAAATCACACACACACAGTCACACACACACACACACACACACACACAGTCACACACACACAGTCACACACACACAGTCACACACACACAGTCACACACACACACACAGTCACACACACACACACAGTCACACACACACAGTCACACACACACACACACACACACACACACACACACACACACACACACACACACACACACACACACACACACACACACACACACACACACACACACACACACACACACACACACACACAGTCACACACACACACACAGTCACACACACACACACACAGTCACACACACACACACACACACACACACACACACACACACACACACACACAGTCACACACACAGTCACACACACACACACACACACACACACACACAGTCACACACACACACACAGTCACACACACACACACACACACACACACACACAGACACACACACACACACACACACACACAGTCACACACACACAGTCACACACACACAGTCACACACACACACAGTCACACACACACACACAGTCACACACACAGGCCAATATTCAATATTAATTATGATCTCTTCTCGGCCTTTTGGCTAAGACAGTGATTCAGGAACATCAATTTTTGTTTATACCCTGGTTGGTTTGTTCAGCCCGTCGTACATGGCGAAAGCCGATACGCGACGCTAAACTGAACTTCCATCCCTCCACACACACACAGTCTTTGGTTCCATTGACATGAGAGAAATCCCACACAGCACAACACATTGCAGTGGAGACCTTTTCAAAAACAACAAAAATACAAAAGCATTTTAAAAATAACAATACAAAAACTGTCAATTATTATTAGTAGGCATTAGGTACTTTATAGTCTCAGAGGCATCTCTGTGAAATTTGGGTTGCTCCCACAGCCAGAGGCGCGCCACCCAATTTAAAAAATAAAAATGTTGCATGTGATACTTGTGTGACTGATGAGGAAGGAAAGGTGTGTGTATGTGTGTGTGTGTGTGTGTGTGTGTGTGTGTGTGTGTGTGTGTGTGTGTGTGTGTGTGTGTGTGTGTGTGTGTGTGTGAGAGTAATTTTGACCAAATGACAACTTTTTTGTTGCCACTGGGTTTAACGTGTGCTAAGTGCATGGGCACACAGGACCTCAGTTTATCGTCTCATCCGAAAGGCCGTAAGGCCTAATGCACTCTACAATTAAGTTTTGTCTTGAAAAATAAAAAAACCCAATGAAACAGTTCTCGTTGAAATCAATCATATCTGGAAAGTAATGTATACCAATGCAGTGATAAACAGCACTTGTCTCATGTAATGTAGTGATAAACAGCACTTGTCTCATATGAATGTAATGTATACCAATGTAGTGATAAACAGCACTGGTCTCATGTAATGTAGTGATAAACAGCACTGGTCTCATGTAATGTAGTGATAAACAGCACTGGTCTCATGTAATGTAGTGATAAACAGCACTGGTCTCATGTAATGTAGTGATAAACAGCACTGGTCTCATGTAATGTAGTGATAAACAGCACTTGTCTCATGTAATGTAGTGATATACAGCACTTGTCTCATGTAATGTAGTGATATACATCACTTGTCTCATGTTAGGTAGTGATATACATCACTTGTCTCATGTAATGTAGTGATATACATCACTTGTCTCATGTTAGGTAGTGATATACATCACTCGTCTCATGTAATGCAGTGATATACATCACTTGTCTCATGTAATGTAGTGATATACAGCACTTGTCTCGTGTAATGTAGTGATATACAGTGTAATGTAGTGATATACAGCACTTGTCTCGTGTAATGTAGTGATACACACATCACTTGCCTTGTGTAATGTAGTGATATACATCACTTGCCTTGTGTAATGTAGTGATATACATCGACAGCAGCAAAACTAAGATACAACACAAAATGGCTTGAACTTCTGTCGGCCTCCAAAGCAATCGTACAAAGAAACTCTATGGAGAGCTGGACTACAGAGGAATCCCCGGCCCATCAATTAGAGGGTGGTTACTAAAGCTGCCACAGTTGATAAAGGCGAGTTAGTTAGTTAGTTAGTTAGTCTATTATAGTCCCGTCAACAGCTATGGTTATCTCAGGACTGTCACCGCGTAAAGTTCAACCACGCATAGCAAAACACAAATCCTTGAATCTTAACAACGTACAAAACCTGAAAACAAAAAATGTACTACAATTCATAACATGACACTTTCATCATTATACCCTATACTGGCTATAGCACATAATTATGAAAAAAACATCACTTTGCATGTGTTGTGTGGTTGTCTGCATGTAGTCTTCTGGTGATGTTGCAGTCTGTTTCAACTTTTCACAACTTAAGCTGCATAGTTTTATTTAGACAACATTAACGATTTAAAAAGGCAGTTGACATAGACTGTAACAAACATGAACTGCGTGCAACAACAACAGGCTCCAAACATGAACTGCGTGCAACAACAGGCTCCAAACATGAACTGCATGCAACAACAGGCTCCAAACATGAACTGCGTGCAACAACGACAGGCTCCAAACATGAACTGCGTGCAACAACAACAGGCTCCAAACATGAACTGCGTGCAACAACGACAGGCTCCAAACATGAACTGCGTGCAACAACAACAGGCTCCAAACATGAACTACGTGAAACAACGACAGGCTCCAAACATGAACTGCGTGCAACAACAACAGGCTCCAAACATGAACTGCGTGTAACAACGACAGGCTCCAAACATGAACTGCGTGCAACAACAACAGGCTCCAAACATGAACTGCGTGTAACAACGACAGGCTCCAAACATGAACTGCGTGTAACAACGACAGGCTCCAAACATGAACTGCGTGAAACAACAACAGGCTCCAAACATGAACTACGTGAAACAACAACAGGCTCCAAACATGAACTGCGTGAAACAACAACAGGCTCCAAACATGAACTGCATGCAACAACAACAGGCTCCAAACATGAACTGCATGCAACAACAACAGGCTCCAAACATGAACTGCGTGCAACAACAACAGGCTCCAAACATGAACTGCGTGTAACAACGACAGGCTCCAAACATGAACTACGTGAAACAACGACAGGCTCATTAATTTTTAAAAATGTATACCATATTTTTTGGACTATAAGGCGCATCTTTGTATAAGGCGCACCACCCAAATTTCAGATTTTTTAATGATATTTTCTTACTATTTCATCAGTCACATTATAAGGCGCAGGGGTCTGAGTCCTGGAAAAAAGTATCGCCTTATAGTCCGAAAAAATATGGTATATAAAAGAAAGAGAAATCAACAATAGGCAGTTCATGAAACGAAACAAAACGAACACAAAAACCATCAAAACCTCAAGATCTGGCAGTTCAAAAATGATCAAAATATTTGTACAAATTCATTTTTTTTGTAGCTGGATGGCCGCCAAAGGTATGCACCTGATAAACCGTTAGTGTATAAAATGTCACCCAAATGTCAGAGACAAAGGGAGGTCAATCACAGACAATGTCAGAGACAAAGGGAGGTCAATCACAGACAACACAACTCAGCACACACCATTCCATGCAAACGCGCAAAACAAACACACCAACACAAGTGCATTTGCACATGTATATATAATACACACAGAGTGACAGACACACACACTCACAAAACATTGTTAACCTGATAAAAATAAAAAATAGTGACTTGAATTGTTGAAAACAAAACTTTACAAAAAATTATTTTTTTAAAAGCCAGTCTTGTGAATATTTTAAAAAACTTTTTTTGGCCCAAACTGGCAATACCGTTTGGAAATTGTCATGTTATATACATTTCTCATTGAGAAAAGTCCATCAAAAGCTGAAAGGATTTGAACAAGTCCATCAGATAAATGTAAGAAAAGTCCATCATATAGTGTTCCGGAATTTCAGTCTGTCGGTCAGCTGAGAAGTTGATGGACAAACAAAGTCTACCAGACATGCGTTTCCCAACATAAAGCGAGGGAAGTTGAGGGACAAAGTCTACCAGACATGCGTTTCCCAACATAAAGCGAGGGAAGTTGAGGGACAAAGTCTACCAGACATGCGTTTCCCAGCATGAAGCGAGGGAAGTTGAGGGACAAAGTCTACCAGACATGCGTTGCCCAACATGAAGCGAGGGAAGTTGAGGGACAAAGTCTACCAGACATGCGTTTCCCAACATAAAGCGAGGGAAGTTGAGGGACAAAGTCTACCAGACATGCGTTTCCCAACATGAAGCGAGGGAAGATAGTGGAGCAAATCTAGCCAGCATGGGGGAACAGATCAAGTGAAACGTTTGAACAACTGACGCTATGCCATCAATACTCATCTTGTCCAAGATCTCTGTCGTGATTACAACACAATTGAACTCTTCTAGCACCACGGGCCAACACATTCGCCCAGTGCATCACTACACTCCCACCAAATGCAAAGAAATCCACTGCCAAGCACTATCCATGTGTTTGTCTGTTTTCAGAGCGGATGTCCGTTAAAGCAATACATGCGTACTTGAAAAAAACGTTACTCCCTCCTTGTCAATTGAGATGCACCAGATAACCCAGAACATGAAGCAACACGTTACTCCCTCCTTGTCAATTGAGATGCACCAGATAACCCAGAACATGAAACAACACGTTACTCCCTCCTCGTCAATTGAGATGCACCAGATAACCCAGAACATGAAACAACACGTTACTCCCTCCTCGTCAATTGAGATGCACCAGATAACCCAGAACATGAAGCAACACGTTACTCCCTCCTTGTCAATTGAGATGCACCAGATAACCCAGAACATGAAGCAACACGTTACTCCCTCCTTGTCAATTGAGATGCACCAGATAACCCAGAACATGAAGCAACACGTTACTCCCTCCTTGTCAATTGAGATGCACCAGATAACCCAGAACATGAAACAACACGTTACTCCCTCCTCGTCAATTGAGATGCACCAGATAACCCAGAACATGAAACAACACGTTACTCCCTCCTTGTCAATTGAGATGCACTAGATAACCCAGAACATAAAGGAACACATGGTGTCAGAAGAGATAAACACTGTTCAAGTGCACATAAATTCACGCACGAACTCGGAGGCCGTTTAATTTTGGAAAACTGGCATCGCTAGAAGCTAGCGTAGCTAAGCCAGGAGCTACCTTTGAAACGAAGCAGTGGTGCGCAGTCATACACTTTCTACACTGGGGCTACACCAGCGTGTCAGTCAAAGTGGAGGATGTAGCGTTGTAGGGCCGGGGGCAGGGGCAGGGAGGACACAGCGGGGGCCAGACGTCGGCCCAGCGACTGACACACCGTCACCCGACAACACTGCTTCAACGTCCGCGGCCTCCGACCCAAACAGTGCAGCCACCCCACCAGCGACCCGCAGGAGGAAGAGGAGGAGGAGGGGAGGTCGATGATCTGGAATCGCGTAGTGGCTCTGGCAGCGTGCAGGCAGTCGTAAAGCGCCTGGTGCCCCATGGTGTTGTAGAACAGTTCCAGCAGGGCGCAGGCCCCGTCCTCCGCCCCCTCCTGTGAAGAGGAGGGATGCTGCGGCTGGCAGGCCTGGTGCAGGAACAGGCTGAGGGGTTGCGTCCCTTGCCGCTTGAGGAAGATGGAGCTCTGGGAGTGGCAGATGATGGGCTCCGACTGGTAGGGCTCTGTGTCGGGGTCCGCCCCCCAGCGCAGCAGGGTGCCCAGCCAGGTCCTCACAGCCCCCCACTCCCCGCCGGTGCGCGCCAGCTCCGACAGACGCACAAACTCTGTCAGCGCATTGCCCGTCCCACCGCGGGGGAAGGGGCGGCTCTTGGAGGTTCTGTGGTTCGGCTCCAGGCCGCCCCGCAGCGCCAAGGTCAAAAGGTCGTCGCAGAACTTGGCGAAGGAGACCTGCAGGTCAGGGTTGACCCGCAAGAACCGCTCGGTGAAGCACCGTCGGCAGATCATAGCCAGCAGAGTGGCCGTTGTGCCTTGCTGGACATCCGTAAAGTTCACGTTAGCGCCGCCTTTCACAAAAAGCTCGGCCGCCGCTAAGGCGTGCTGGGACTGGCGCATGAGGCTGCGCACGTCGTCAAAGAGGAAGCAGTGCAGCAGGAGGATGAAGGGCGTGTGTCCCGAGGAGCAGGCAAAGTCCACAGGCGCTTGGTGTTGCAGCAGAAGGTCGGCGGCGTGGCGCAGCACGCGATAGTCGTTGCTGTAGTCCACGATGAAGCAGTCGGGCTGCGAGGAACGCACGCAGGGGCAGGGGTCCGAGGGCCGGCAAGCCTTCAGCGCAATGTGCAGCAGACGACTCAGCGGCTGTAGACCCTGACCGTTGAGCATCAGGGGGTCTGCGTTGAACTGCAGGACAGCCTGGATGGCCAGTAACACCTGGGGACAGAGGGACACAACAGGATTGTTAGTTATTAGCTGCAGGACAGCCTGGATGGCCAGTGACACCTGGGGACAGAGGGACACAACAGGATTGTTAGTTATTAGCTGCAGGACAGCCTGGATGGCCAGTGACACCTGGGGACAGAGGGACACAACAGGATTGTTAGTTATTAGCTGCAGGACAGCCTGGATGGCCAGTGACACCTGGGGACAGAGGGACACAACAGGATTGTTAGTTATTAGCTGCAGGACAGCCTGGATGGCCAGTAACACCTGGGGACAGAGGGACACAACAGGATTGTTAGTTATTAGCTGCAGGACAGCCTGGATGGCCAGTGACACCTGGGGACAGAGGGACACAACAGGATTGTTAGTTATTAGCTGCAGGACAGCCTGGATGGCCAGTGACACCTGGGGACAGAGGGACACAACAGGATTGTTAGTTATTAGCTGCAGGACAGCCTGGATGGCCAGTAACACCTGGGGACAGAGGGACACAACAGGATTGTTAGTTATTAGCTGCAGGACAGCCTGGATGGCCAGTGACACCTGGGGACAGAGGGACACAACAGGATTGTTAGTTATTAGCTGCAGGACAGCCTGGATGGCCAGTGACACCTGGGGACAGAGGGACACAACAGGACTGTTAGTTATTAGCTGCAGGACAGCCTGGATGGCCAGTGACACCTGGGGACAGAGGGACACAACAGGACTATTAGTTATTAGCTGCAGGACAGCCTGGATGGCCAGTGACACCTGGGGACAGAGGGACACAACAGGACTATTAGTTATTAGCTGCAGGACAGCCTGGATGGCCAGTGACACCTGGGGACAGAGGGACACAACAGGATTGTTAGTTATTAGCTGCAGGACAGCCTGGATGGCCAGTGACACCTGGGGACAGAGGGACACAACAGGATTGTTAGTTATTAGCTGCAGGACAGCCTGGATGGCCAGTGACACCTGGGGACAGAGGGACACAACAGGACTATTAGTTATTAGCTGCAGGACAGCCTGGATGGCCAGTGACACCTGGGGACAGAGGGACACAACAGTATTGTTAGTTATTAGCTGCAGGACAGCCTGGATGGCCAGTGACACCTGGGGACAGAGGGACACAACAGTATTGTTAGTTATTAGCTGCAGGACAGCCTGGATGGCCAGTGACACCTGGGGACAGAGGGACACAACAGTATTGTTAGTTATTAGCTGCAGGACAGCCAGGATGGCCAGTGACACCTGGGGACAGAGGGACACAACAGTATTGTTAGTTATTAGCTGTAGGACAGCCAGGATGGCCAGTGACACCTGGGGACAGAGGGACACAACAGTATTGTTAGTTATTAGCTGCAGGACAGCCAGGATGGCCAGTGACACCTGGGGACAGAGGGACACAACAGGATTGTTAGTTATTAGCTGCAGGACAGCCTGGATGGCCAGTGACACCTGGGGACAGAGGGACACAACAGTATTGTTAGTTATTAGCTGTAGGACAGCCAGGATGGCCAGTGACACCTGGGGACAGAGGGACACAACAGGATTGTTAGTTATTAGCTGTAGGACAGCCAGGATGGCCAGTAACACCTGGGGACAGAGGGACACAACAGGATTGTTAGTTATTAGCTGCAGGACAGCCAGGATGGATGGCCAGTTGTTACACCTGGGGACAGAGGGACACAACAGGATTGTTAGTTATTAGCTGCAGGACAGCCTGGATGGCCAGTGGCCAGTGACACCTGGGGACAGAGGGACACAACAGGACTATTAGTTATTAGCTGCAGGACAGCCTGGATGGCCAGTGACACCTGGGGACAGAGGGACACAACAGGATTGTTAGTTATTAGCTGCAGGACAGCCTGGATGGCCAGTAACACCTGGGGACAGAGGGACACAACAGGACTATTAGTTATTAGCTGCAGGACAGCCTGGATGGCCAGTGACACCTGGGGACAGAGGGACACAACAGGATTGTTAGTTATTAGCTGCAGGACAGCCTGGATGGCCAGTGACACCTGGGGACAGAGGGACACAACAGGATTGTTAGTTATTAGCTGCAGGACAGCCTGGATGGCCAGTGACACCTGGGGACAGAGGGACACAACAGTATTGTTAGTTATTAGCTGCAGGACAGCCAGGATGGCCAGTGACACCTGGGGACAGAGGGACACAACAGGATTGTTAGTTATTAGCTGCAGGACAGCCTGGATGGCCAGTGACACCTGGGGACAGAGGGACACAACAGGATTGTTAGTTATTAGCTGCAGGACAGCCTGGATGGCCAGTGACACCTGGGGACAGAGGGACACAACAGGACTGTTAGTTATTAGCTGCAGGACAGCCTGGATGGCCAGTGACACCTGGGGACAGAGGGACACAACAGGACTGTTAGTTATTAGCTGCAGGACAGCCTGGATGGCCAGTGACACCTGGGGACAGAGGGACACAACAGGACTGTTAGTTATTAGCTGCAGGACAGCCTGGATGGCCAGTGACACCTGGGGACAGAGGGACACAACAGGACTGTTAGTTATTAGCTGCAGGACAGCCTGGATGGCCAGTGACACCTGGGGACAGAGGGACACAACAGGACTGTTAGTTATTAGCTGCAGGACAGCCAGGATGGCCAGTGACACCTGGGGACAGAGGGACACAACAGGACTGTTAGTTATTAGCTGCAGGACAGCCTGGATGGCCAGTGACACCTGGGGACAGAGGGACACAACAGGATTGTTAGTTATTAGCTGCAGGACAGCCAGGATGGCCAGTGACACCTGGGGACAGAGGGACACAACAGTATTGTTAGTTATTAGCTGCAGGACAGCCTGGATGGCCAGTGACACCTGGGGACAGAGGGACACAACAGGACTGTTAGTTATTAGCTGCAGGACAGCCAGGATGGCCAGTGACACCTGGGGACAGAGGGACACAACAGGATTGTTAGTTATTAGCTGCAGGACAGCCAGGATGGCCAGTGACACCTGGGGACAGAGGGACACAACAGGACTGTTAGTTATTAGCTGCAGGACAGCCAGGATGGCCAGTGACACCTGATGAAGCACATGATGGAAAGCAAAGGAAAGCAAAGGAAAAAGGCAAGAGTCAAAGAGAGTGACAGATTATAGTAAGTTACAAGCACAGAACTTCCAGAATGTGTGGGACTTATTTGTATGAAGGACCCCCTCTCCATGGTGGAGGTACACAACCTGAGCCTGACAGTCTGGCTGCAGCTGGGCCCTGTTCCTTCCATGTCGACTGGGATCCACGTGGCTTATAATACAATACAACACAACACAACACAGCTCCACACAACACAGCTCCACACAACCTGAGCCTGACAGTCTGGCTGCAGCTGGGCCCTGTTCCTTCCATGTCGACTGGCTTATAATACAATACAACATACTGTAAAAACTGGACTATAACACGCACCTGCATATAAGCCGCATCCCTTAAACTGACTGAATATAAGGTATGTATTCACACATAAGCCGCACCAGTTTATAAGCCGCAGGGAAAATTAAACTCACCAAAAAAGTGTCAAAGTTAAAGCAAAAAGCAGTAGATTTTGCCTACCTTACCACAGAAAATGAACGCATTTGCACAAAGCAACACAAAGATAGACATTCTCCTAATACAACATGAGTATTTGATACTCTTAAACACACTTTAAACATGATTTTAATCTTTTAATTATCAAAACCAATTTTTAGAGCTCTAAAGCTCAAAATAGGCTGAAGAATGTGTCCGGAAACAAATTTAATGATACTGATTGATACAGAATTGAAAATATGCACAGATAGGCCTCGTCAGTTTATAAGCCGCATAGGCCAAAGTTGAGGGGAAAATGCCCCACATGGCCGAAAGGCCAAAGAGGGTGTAAAACATTATTTCTTCTTCTTGAGGGGAAAAGTAGCGGCTCATAGTCCACAAAATGGTAATACAACACAACACAATACAGCACAACACAACACAATACAACACAACACAACACAGCACAACACAACACAGCACAGCACAATACAACACAACACAACACAACACAACACAACACAACACAACACAACACAGCACAACACAACACAACACAACACAACACAACACAACACAACACAACACAACACAACACAACACAACACAACACAACACAACACAACACAACACAACACAACACAACACAGCACAGCAGAACACAACACAACACAACACAACACAACACAACACAACACAACACAGCACAGCACAATACAGCTCCACCCAACCTGAGTCTTACAGTCTGGCTGCAGCTGGGCCCTGTTCCTTCCATCAGGGGTCCCGGGGACTCTCATTTGAGGGTCTATGAAGTACTAGAAGCAACAAGGACCCTCTTAGAGAATGAATAGGGGGTCCCAGGGACTCTCATTTGAGGGTCTATGAAGTACTAGAAGCAACAAGGACCCTCTTAGAGAATGAATAGGGGGTCCCAGGGACTCTCATTTGAGGGTCTATGAAGTACTAGAAGCAACAAGGACCCTCTTAGAGAATGAATAGGGGGTCCCAGGGACTCTCATTTGAGGGTCTATGAAGTACTAGAAGCAACAAGGACCCTCTTAGAGAATGAATAGGGGGTCCCAGGGACTCTCATTTGAGGGTCTATGAAGTACTACAAGCAACAAGGACCCTCTTAGAGAATGAATAGGGGGTCCCAGGGACTCTCATTTGAGGGTCTATGAAGTACTACAAGCAACAAGGACCCTCTTAGAGAATGAATAGGGGGTCCCAGGGACTCTCATTTGAGGGTCTATGAAGTACTAGAAGCAACAAGGACCCTCTTAGAGAATGAATAGGGGGTCCCAGGGACTCTCATTTGAGGGTCTATGAAGTACTAGAAGCAACAAGGACCCTCTTAGAGAATGAATAGGGGGTCCCAGGGACTCTCATTTGAGGGTCTATGAAGTACTACAAGCAACAAGGACCCTCTTAGAGAATGAATAGGGGGTCCCAGGGACTCTCATTTGAGGGTCTATGAAGTACTAGAAGCAACAAGGACCCTATTAGAGAATGAATAGGGGGTCCCAGGGACTCTCATTTGAGGGTCTATGAAGTACTAGAAGCAACAAGGACCCTCTCAGGGATGCACTATCAAAACTGGCCACATTGTAAAACATGGTCTTGGCATCCCGAGCTATAACCTCCAATCAAGGACCTTTCACCACCCGTTGTTAATAACATGTTCTCAAAACTTCTAGGCCTAAGTCATTGAACCCATTCTTCCACATTCTCTTCATTGACCTATCTTTGTCGCACGTGTGTGTGTGTGTGTGTGTGTGCGTGTGCGTGTGCGTGTGTATGTGTGCGTGTGCACGCACATGGACAGTCTGAAAACTTCTGCCACCTAAGCTACACATCTTAGAGAATAAACATGAAGACACTGATGTGTTTTATGAGAACTTTAGAAGAGCTATTTTGTCCGCTGCTGAAAAATCAATGCCAAAGCGTAAATACTATAATGATAATAAATACAGAGGAAATGGCTGGTGGAATGAAGAATGTGCAGAGGCAGTAACAAATAAAAAGAAGACTTATAAAACATAGCTAAAGGACAGAACTGAGGATAATTTTATTGACATGAAACGTGCTAAAAGCCACAGTAACAGGGTCGTAGCAAAAGCGAAACGCATCTATTTTACTCATTTTTGTCAGTCAGAAATATCTGTGTCAAAGGACATGCACAAAGTTTGGAAGAAAGTCAAAGAATTAAAGAATAGATGTCACCTACCGTCATATCCTATTAAGTTAGAAAACAACAGTATTCCAACATCACAAGAAAAAGCAGAGGTATTTGTTGAAGAGTTTTCAAAACATAATTTATCAAAGCTTAATTCAAACATAAGAAGCTACAGAGAAGAAGAAGAGACAAAATCTATTTATTGCGAACCACCTCCAGATGAAAATCACTATTTAAATTCATGTATTACATTTGAAGAATTTAATGAAGCACTAGAGTCCTTTTCTTGCAATACAACTGCTGTTGGAATCGATGGCATTTCATATCAGTTGCTCTACCATTTGCCTTTATCTTGGAAGCGATTACTTCATTCTTTTTACCAAAAATGTTGGTTTAATGGAACTCTCCCTACTATCTGGAAGAGGACAGTTGTAATTCCGGTTCCTAAGCAAGGTAAACCTAGATCTGCAGTTGGTAGCTATCGACCAATAGCATTAACATCTCAAGCTGGTAAAATATTAGAAAAAATAGTTGAAAAGCGGATATTGCATTTCTGTGAAAAGAATAAAATAATTCCTAATAACCAAGCAGGTTTCAGAAAAGGACGATGCACGATTGACCATCTAGTTAAACTTACAAGTCATGTTAAAAAACAATTTTCTCATAGAAAAAGTACACTTGCTACATTTTTTGACATTAGAAAAGCATATGATAGTGTGTGGCATACGCGATTGCTTTATAAGCTGAAAAATATTGGAATCAGTGGAACAATGTATAAATTCGTTAAATGTTTCTTGTCTGGAAGATTTATTTGTACTAGAATTGGTACATGTTATTCATCGTTTAAGAGTATCGATATTGGAATCCCCCAGGGGTCTATTATTGCTCCAATTCTTTTCACTATCCTTATACATGATCTTCCAAAGGTTTCATCTAACAATATCCATTTGGTGCAATATGCTCATGATATTGCAGCATGGATGAATACGAATATTATAAAACATACAAACAAGAGAATAATAACACATGTTCAAAAACTTTATCAAGTTGAATTAGATAAACTAGACAAATATATGAAAGAAAATGGGTTAGAACTTTCAGGAGAAAAGACACAATTGATGTTTATTAGTAATGGTGAAAATCCACATCTACCTCAGCTTGTTTTAGAAGGCAACATTCTACAATATTCAAAAAATGTAAAAATTTTAGGAGTCTATTTAACTCCCAAATTAAACTGGCGTTGTTATATTGAACATCTTATAAGCAAAGCTAGACAAAGGTTAAACTTTTTGAAAATAGTTAGTGCTCAATCGTGGGGTCAAGATACTCAAACACTCTTACATCTTGCTACTAGTTTGGTTCGATCAAAGTTAACTTACGGACAAGAAGTTTACTTTTCAGCTCCTCAGACACTACTAAAAAGGTTACAAAGCATAGATAGTAAGGCTATTAAACTAGCACTTGGTGTGCCAGTGCACACAAATACGTTCAAAACGTACAGAGAAGCTAATTTGTTAGTACTTGAAGATCAACGTAAGTTAGCTACAGCCAAGTATGTGACAAGAAGTCTCTCAGTGTCTAATTCAGTCAGTAATGAAGTTTTTCTTGATTCAAACATTGATTTTCCTAAGAGGGCTAAAAATATTTCTTACTTACAACCTATTAGAAATTATACAGATGGATTATTTAAGAAATGTGACATTGATATTACATTAATTTCAAATACACCGGTAATGCCTATTGTACCTCAGTGGGAGCATTTTTCTGCAAAATTTGATACAGATTATACTGCCTTAAAAAAGGATGATAATATCAATCTGATAGCAGTTGAAGCAAAAGAACATCTAGAAAATGTATATCCGTATCATCTTAAAATGTATACAGATGGCTCAGTTTTGGAATCTTACACTGGAGCTGGATTTGTGATCCCCGATTTAAAAATAAAAAAATCATATTGTCTAGGAAAAGGCTTTTCAATATTTACTGCTGAACTTTACGCAATTCTTATGGCCTTATAGCTGATACTGATATTTCGATTTATAGTATTTTACTTTGTGTTGACTCAAAATCTGTTCTTTATAGTTTACAAAATTGGAATGCGAATGTTATTGTTAGAAGAGATCTAATTTTTGACATAAAATACTTAATACATTCTGTTATGTCCAAAGGAATTGATATAGAATTTTGCTGGATTCCATCGCATTGTGGTATCTTTGGGAATGAACTAGCTGATAGATTAGCCAAAGAAGGTGCTAGGAGAAAACTTTCGGACACTTCACTAAAACTAAAAAAACATGAAATAAATTATATTTTAGAAAATTGTATGTATAGAGAAACTTACTTCAAAATCTGAAATATTGTCATGTTCAAGATCTTTGTCTAGCCTGATTTACAAAATTCGTTTCAAATTCATGGAAGACCAAATTTTCTAAAGATGTAGAATGCGCTTGTGGTCACCCACTATCAGTTCAACACATTCTTTTCGAATGTCCATTTTTAACATCGCTATACACCTTGTCTGGGATTCAAGTAGCAAATATAGGAACTTTACAAGATGTAGTTTACAGCCATGAAATGATCAAAATAACTTCTGTCATATCCAGCTCTGGAATTGCAAAATTACTATAATTGATACGTTAGTTAATATTAATGTTCTTTTCTTTGCCCCAAATCCTTTTTTTTTTTTTTTTCCTTCCCCCATCACGGACATACTCTCTTGTTATGACACATTTTGTCGCCGGCGACAAAATGTGACGTACTGCAAGTCACATTTTGTCGCCAAAAATCACATTTTGTCGCCGGCGTCAAAATGTGACAAAATGTACACCTCCGGAAGGGTCCGTAAAAGCGACACAATGTGCCTTGTAGGAAATCACATTTTGTCCTCACAACTCTTGGCTTTTGTTAGCTTGTCAACGTGTTTGGAGTGTTATAGTCCCCCACCCGCCCCCACCCCCCACTTTCCTATAAGCACCAACACATACTCTCTCATTATCTCTCACCACTCAGTGTTTCTCTCTGTTTTTCTGTTTCTCTCTCTCTCTCTCTCTCTCTCTCTCTCTCTCTCTCTCTCTCTCTCAGAGAGAGGACAGATTTGAAGAATAGGCGTTGCCTAAAATCTATATCCTTGGAAAATAAAGTTTAAGTTTTCAAGTTTTCAAGTTCTCTCTCTCTCTGTGTCTCTCTCTGTGTCTCTCTCTGTGTCTCTCTCTGTCTCTGTCTCTGTCTCTCTCTCTGCACGTAAACAAGCATGCGCGTTCACTTAGACCCCCGCCCCCACACACACACTCAATTTTTGATGTGGTTGACCAGTGGTCAGTGTTACTGACCAATGGTCATTTTGGCCTATTTTGACTGTTTGACTGCAAATTAGTGTATTAGTTCAAATGAACAATTTTTGATGTGGTTGACCAGTGGTTAGTGTCACTGACCAGTGGTCATTTTGGCCTATTTTCACTGTTTGACTGCAAATTAGTGCATTAGGAGTTCAAATTAACACATTTTTATGTGGTTGACCAGTGGTCAGTGTCACTGACCAGTGGTCATTTTGGCCTATTTTGACTGTTTGACTGCAAATTAGTGTATTAGTTCAAATGAACAATTTTTGATGTGGTTGACCAGTGGTCAGTGTCACTGACCAGTGGTCATTTTGGCCTATTTTCACTGTTTGACTGCAAATTAGTGCATTAGGAGTTCAAATGAACAATTTTTTATGTGGTTGACCAGTGGTCAGTGTCACTGACCAGTGGTCATTTTGGCCTATTTTCACTGTTTGACTGCAAATTAGTGTATTAGGAGTTCAAATGAACAAATTTTGATGTGGTTGACCAGTGGTCAGTGTCACTGACCAGTGGTCACTTTGGCCTATTTTCACTGTTTGACTGCAAATTAGTGTATTAGGAGTTCAAATGAACATTTTTTATGTTGTTGACCAGTGGTCAGTGACAAGGTTTGATGTGGTTGACCAGTGGTCAGTAGTGGTCAGTGACACTGACCACTGGTCAATCACATCAAACCCTGTTCATTTGAACTCTTAATACACTAATTTGCAGTCAAACAGTGAAAATAGGCCAAAATGACCACTGGTCAACCACATCAAAAATTGTTCATTTGAACTCCTAATTCACTAATTTGCAGTCAAACAGTGAAAATAGGCCAAAGTGACCACTGGTCAGTGACACTGACCACTGGTCAACCACATAAAAAATTGTTCATATGATCTCCTGATACACTACTTAGCATTCAAACGGTAAATGTAGGCCAAAGCGACCAGTGTCAGTGATCAGCTAGTTATTCATTTTATTTAACAAAGATTAAAAAAAATAAGAGAGAGAGAGAGAGAGAGAGAGAGAGAGAGAGAGAGAGAGAGAGAGAGAGAGAGAGAGAGAGAGAGAGAGAGAGAGAGAGAGAGAGAGAGAGAGAGAGAGAGAGAGAGAGAGAGAGAGAGAGAGAGAGAGAGAGAGAGAGAGAGAGAGAGAGAGAGAGAGAGAGAGAGAGAGAGAGAGAGAGAGAGAGAGAGAGAGAGAGAGAGAGAGAGAGAGAGAGAGAGAGAGAGAGAGAGAGAGAGAGAGAGAGAGGAGAGAGAGAGAGAGAGAGAGAGAGAGAGAGAGAGAGAGAGAGAGAGAGAGAGAGGGAAAAGAAAAAGAAACGTTCCATAGATTTACCCTTCTAACATCTCTCTCTCTCTCTCTCTCTCTCTCTCTCTCTCTCTCTCTCTCTCTCTCTCTCTCTCTCTCTCTCTCTCTCTCTCTCTCTCTCTCTCTCTCACACACACACACACACACACACACACACACACACTAATACACACACATAATTATACAAACACACACACACACATAAACACACACATACACACACACACACACACACACACACACACACTCTTTCACCTCATTTTAATTCAATATTTGTTTATGTCTGTTTTGTTTTTGTTTAATTAATGTATTTATTTAAGTCTAATATCACCATTGTTGTGAGCAGACTTTAAATTAAATCAATCAAATCAAATCAGCTACACATCACATGCACAGGGTTCATTCTTGCCACAGAACATCATAGGTCATTTGACCGGTTGGCAGACAAATCAATAGGTCATTTTCCCAAAACAATAGGTCACAGATTTACCGCGGTACATACCATGTTCATGAAGGTTAGCAAACAGATGTGTGGTTGAAGGTTTTCATCAGATTTTTTTTAATTTCTCTTCCTCGCCCCCCCCCCCCCTCTCTCTCTCCCACACACACACACACAGACAGACACACACACACATACACACACACACACACACACACACACACACACACACACACACACACACACACGCGCACACACACACACACACACACAGTGTAAAATGTACCTTGCCATAAAAATAAAGACAAAGGAAACTAATATTCCTGCTCACAATTCCTGCTTTTTTTTTAATGTAATCTCATTCTCATTCATAGTGTTTATGCACAGTGAACACACAGGCAAACACATGTGCATAACCCCTGGCTGACTACAGAGAGAGAGAGAGAGGGGGGGGGGAGACAAACAGATTGAGATATGGACAGAGAGACAGGCAGACAGGCACACAAGGCAGCGTACACACACACTTGCATATTAATGCAGTAGCTTATGTTTTTGAGATGATGCCATTCACATCTCTAAAAGAACGGCTTGATGCTGCTGCTTTTTCCCCTGTCGAACTTGCAAAAAATTAACGTTCTATTTCAGCCTACCTTTCAGATTTGGTCAACGAAGAAATCAGACCTAAAACTTGAAGCGCTTCGCTCTCGCGAACAAGCATTCAGATGTAAACAAAGATCGTTTTGGTATGACCGGACATGTGTCTGCTTTAGAAAGGAAAAGCCTGGATGATCAGAAACAAGACTGACAACCAGGAAAACTAAAGCAAACAGACTGACCGCTGTGGCATGAAGCGAAAATCGGGTTCGGAGTTTTGATGTGGAAAAGTTGGGGTGGCTTGACCTAGTTCCAACGATCCTACAAGTTGCAGACGATGTTTGAGCGAGTCCGAAACTAGGCCTAGCAAACATATTCTTCTGCCCCTTTCCTACTCGTGGCTTCTTTTTGGGAGGCATGGCTGGTTTTAAAAACGAATTGTTGTCAAAAGGCCGAGAAACGATAGCACTAAAAGACTAGGTCACGCTGGAACTTTATTTGGTCTTCAAAAAATTGGATCGGAAAAGCTTTACCGAATGTGCAATGTCGCCATTTCTTCGTTTCGGCGTTCGTTTCGCCAGATACAACTTTTTAGTTCTGATTATGGTCCGAGGCCGCGGGAGAACTCAGCAGACGACAGAATCCTTGAAGTTGTTGACTGCTTTGACGAAAAATCAATCGGTCAGATGACCGCCTGCCTGCTAAAACTATCGGTCAAAATCGAAGGTTTATGCGTCAATGACCGACGCCAAGAATGAACCCTGCATGCACTCGAAATATTATTGACTTTA
>CM065690.1:59380333-59402833 GCA_017654935.2 Phymorhynchus buccinoides | reverse complement strand
ATAAACGTGGGATGTGAGGCCACACCATCACATGCGCACACCTATTGTTACCTCCCCTTGCTTGTCCCTATGAACAATAACAAAGAACCTAATAAACGTGGGATGTGAGGCCACACCATCACATGCGCACACCTATTGTTACCTCCCCTTGCTTGTCCCTATGAACAATAACAAAGAACCTAATAAACGTGGGATGCGAGGCCACACCATCACATGCGCACACCTATTGTTACCTCCCTTTGCTTGTCCCTATGAACAATAACAAAGAACCTAATAAACGTGGGATGTGAGGCCACACCATCACATGCGCACACCTATTGTTACCTCCCCTTGCTTGTCCCTATGAACAATAACAAAGATTAGTTTGATGTGTAGTCTATTTTTAGTAACATAGCATCTGATGCGAGTGTTACAATACGTGGTTTGGGTTAACTCACATGAACTCAAATGTTTGTGCATGAGTTAAGCAAGCATAGTGTCAGGTAAAACCAACCTATGTTATGTTTCCAAACCCCAGCTAGGCTTGTGTCAGTGTCAGTTTAATCACGCTATTAAGTCATACAGTGAGCTCCTTCCACTGCTGTGACTGTTTATTTCCTCATGTTACTTAACATTGAGTGCTATGGCGCAAAGCCTACAGCTATGCATAAATAATTGTTATTCCTTGTTTATATTTATGCGAGTAATTTTGTGTTTTTGTAGATTCGTAATTGCTGCACTGTCTTCCCTAGTTTTCTTCCCCAGTCTTATTTCTATTACATAAATAAACAAAAGCAACCAACTGTCTGGGCTCCTCTCTCTGTTTCTGGCCTGCATGGTGTGTGTGCTATCTCCACCCTCCTCCTTATCCATATATCCTCTCTCTGTTTCTGGCCTGCATGGTGTGTGTGCTATCTCCACCCTCCTCCTTATCCATATATCCTCTCTCTGTTTCTGGCCTGCATGGTGTGTGTGCTATCTTCACCCTCCTCCTTATCCATATATCCTACCCTTATCCCTCATCAACTCCTCCATATCCCAAACCTTACCCTTACCACCCCATTACATTTGAATGTATTTTAGTTTGCTTTTTCCACAATTTATACAAATGTTTATTTTAAAGTGTTTGAAAAATACAGTAGACACACAAAGATCTTGTTTGACAAATTTAAAAAAGAGGAATTTCCTTTTCTGGTAAAATTCAAAAACAGGAAATCCTTGTATAGCAGGAAAAGTTGCACCCATGGGCCAATATGACCCTTTCCTGAGGGTGCCAGAATGACCCACTGATTGTGGGCCCCAGAGACGAGAAGAAGAAGAAGCATGAAAATGTCCTGTTGTGTTCTCCCCTGTCAGGACAAATGTCTGATGACATTTCTAATGATCATACAATGAAACACCAGAACGCCCACTTCAAATCGTAAATATTTCTAATTTCATTCTTTGTCGCATGCACCCAACCACGGACTGAGCTATCCACTAAACATTTGTTAATGATGGCACGCTTTGTTTTATTGATTTCTGCAAGAGCCAGGACAATGTCCTATTGATTTCTGCAAGAGCCAGGACAATGTCCTATTGATTTCTGCAAGAGCCAGGACAATGTCCTATTGATTTCTGCAAGAGCCAGGACAATGTTCTATTGATTTCTGTGGTGTTAAGACAGTAACTGTTAGTCCAATGACTCCCCCCCCCCTCAGTGCATCACTGCCAGGGTGTTTAACTCACTCGGCACTGGCCAGTTGCTTCCCCTTACAACCGTTTAGGACGGGCCATTCGACTAGGTTCAAAAACCCATCACCACAAAAAAGTTATGAAAAGTTATGGACTGATATTTTCAGATAAGATTACGAACACGATGCACTAAACGATCGTAAAATATCAGATTCCATACCTTCGTCGTTTTTCTCCTATTGACAAAAACAGCTAACACATAGAAAGAAGGAAAATTTCACATTCCGATCTTTGACCCCCCTCTACAACCAAACCTGAATGTAAAGTCTGCAATGATTGGTTGATTTCAAGAGAGGCAAGGTCAAAGCAAACTGAAAATAGGTTATGACTTTGCACCGGAAAGCTGGTTACACGCCAGAAATCAAAACCTCTTGAAAACTCTTATGAGCCGGGCCATTCGTCCTAAACGGTTGTGCGAGCCATGAGCCGGATCCGGCTCATTCGTCCCGAGTGCGTTAATAGCAATTGGTATTTAGCTTACATTCAGTGTATGCTCAATGACTTTTCCCCCCTCAGTGCAACACTGCCAGGGTGTTTAATAGCAATTGGTATTTAGCTTACATTCAGTGTATGTTCAATGACTTTTCCCCCCTCAGTGCAACACTGCCAGGGTGTTTAATAGCAATTGGTATTTAGCTTACATTCAGTGTATGTTCAATGACTTTTCCCCCCTCAGTGCAACACTGCCAGGGTGTTTAATAGCAATTGGTATTTAGCTTACATTCAGTGTATGCTCAATGACTTTTCCCCCCTCAGTGCAACACTGCCAGGGTGTTTAATAGCAATTGGTATTTAGCTTACATTCAGTGTATGCTCAATGACTTTTCCCCCCTCAGTGCAACACTGCCAGGGTGTTTAATAGCAATTGGTATTTAGCTTACATTCAGTGTATGTTCAATGACTTTTCCCCCCTCAGTGCAACACTGCCAGGGTGTTTAATAGCAACTAGCGCAACGCCAAGTACTGGTAACGCCTAGTACTGGTAACGCCAAGTACCGGTAACACTCAGTACCGGTTTCGCCGGGTCCGCGAAAATTATATTATTACTTTTGTCTCTCTCCCTCCTTCCATCTTCTTCTCTCATCCCGTTCCACCCCCCACCGCACCCCCCACCCCCGCACCAAAAACCGCGTAAATGACACGGCCGCCTTGGTTGCCGTTGCCATTGCCACGTTAGGGCTGATAGCAAATTTGAAGCGATTCGGTCGAAAAATGGCGGAATTATAAGCCCCGTTCTGTGTTTCGGATGGACGGACGGATGGACTGTTGCCTTTTAATAATATGATTGGTATTTAGCTTACATTCAGTGTGTGTTCAATGATGTTCCCCCCCTCAGTGCATCACTGCCAGGATGCTTAATAGCAATTGGTATTTAGCTTACATTCAGTGTGTGTTCAGTTCACCCACAGTATTCACAAAGTGTTTGGTCCTAACTTTACCTCCACATACAATAGGGAACCTTTGCTCTTAGTCATGAAGCCAAAGAGATGGGTTGGCCTTTGGGGACCTTCCACAACGCCAGCGGTCCTCAAATCCATTTGGTAAAGAGAGTGGGGATGTACCCTGGGCAAGGCATCACTAAAAACAAAATTTAGCCCAGCCCGCCAGAATAGTATCTGCCCCCTCAGCTATCAGGCAGTCATGGTATTTTAAACACACATAGCTTGACACAGTGACAAGGCGTGTTATCTTCAATCTAGCAGACTGGCATATTATGATATGTTATACACACATAGCTTGACACAGTGACAAGGCGTGTTATCTTCAATCTAGCAGACTGGCATATTATGATATGTTATACACACATAGCTTGACACAGTGACAAGGCGTGTTATCTTCAATCTAGCAGACTGGCATATTATGATATGTTATACACACATAGCTCGACACAGTGACAGGGCGTGTTATCTTCAGTCTACCTTGACGCACTCCTCCCCCCAGGGCACAGCGGTGAGGAGGGGCGTGTCCCCATCAGGCCCGTAGCTGTTGATGCACTCTGGGAAGCGGTCCACGAAGTATCGGATGCACTGTGCCGCCCCTTCCTTGCAGGCAAACTGCAGGTGCTCCAGAGCACTGAACGTCTGGCCCCGCCCTTCAGTCCTGCGGATCAGAGCATCAGTCAGCGCCTCCACACACCCCAGCTGCCGCTGCTGGATCGCCACCTGTGCACATAATAAACTAGCAAAATAACACCATATTTTCCACGCTATTCGTCGTTTTATTGAAGCCTGTTTGCATGAGCGAATGCGCTTGTTTATCTCTAGCATGTGGAGTCGCGAAAAGTGATCGCTTCTATATGATTACAAACAAGGATGTTGGAACGCTAAGCGTTGCTACAAATCAAATGTTCAAGGAACAACCAAAGCAGACGTACGGCTGTCACTACTGTGCGTGCAGCATGCAGATCTCGTTTCGTCGATATCGCACTGGATCTCTGGTTCACACACCTGTCTTAGTTTTACACAACATTGTGCGTGTTTCTCATTTGATTTGTTTGGTTCAGTTAACATTTACAACCCAGTTGTGATTATTCCATCGCAAAGACTGCAACTGAGTGAACTGTCTTCCACGAAAAAGTAACAGAACACTTCAACATATTATATATATTAAAAGTACCTTTTTTCAGTAGCTTAATTGGTTCCTACTCAATTCAGCGTCATGTTGGCTGTCTGCTGAACAGGCCCTGACTGGCTGGGTCACTTAGCTCAGGGTTATGGTGATTTTTTTCTCTCCCTCTCTCTTCTGTTAGAGTTTTATATATCAGTGCTTAAAATCAGTCCTTAGAGAAACTTAGTCAATCTTCCCCCAAAAGGGGGGAGGGAAGGGTTGATAGGCTTGATTACCTTTAGGGTAACTTAGTCAATCTTCCCCCAAAAGGGGGGAGGGAAGGGTTGATAGGCTTGATTACCTTCAGGGTAACCTAGTCAATCTTCCCCCAAAAGGGGGGAGGGAAGGGTTGATAGGCTTGATTACCTTTAGGGTAACCTAGTCAATCTTCCCCCAAAAGGGGGGAGGGAAGGGTTGATAGGCTTGATTACCTTTAGGGTAACTTAGTCAATCTTCCCCCAAAAGGGGGGAGGGAAGGGTTGATAGGCTTGATTACCTTTAGGGTAACCTAGTCAATCTTCCCCCAAAAGGGGGGAGGGAAGGGTTGATAGGCTTGATTACCTTTAGGGTAACTTAGTCAATCTTCCCCCAAAAGGGGGGAGGGAAGGGTTGATAGGCTTGATTACCTTCAGGGTAACCTAGTCAATCTTCCCCCAAAAGGGGGGGAGGGAAGGGTTGATAGGCTTGATTACCTTTAGGGTAACCTAGTCAATCTTCCCCCAAAAGGGGGGAGGGAAGGGTTGATAGGCTTGATTACCTTTAGGGTAACTTAGTCAATCTTCCCCCAAAAGGGGGGAGGGAAGGGTTGATAGGCTTGATTACCTTTAGGGTAACCTAGTCAATCTTCCCCCAAAAGGGGGGAGGGAAGGGTTGATAGGTAGGATTACCTTTAGGGTAACTTAGTCAATCTTCCCCCAAAAGGAGGGAGGGAAGGGTTGATAGGCTTGATTACCTTTAGCAGACCTGCCAACCCCCCCACAGACCAATGAGGAATTTTTGAAGCAGAAATGAGGAATTTGAGGAAGCAAAGAGGAATTTTAACGCGGGACCTTACCTTTTGCAAACGAATACCATTCAAAGCACTGCATTCTCCTTCTTGTAAACAAACAAACACTTGTAGCACACTACAGTACACTTACAGCACATTTACTGGTGATTTCAGAGAATAGCACACCCCAAAATACTCATTTCACAACAAAACTACCTATTTCAGCCCTCCACACTACTAAAAAATTGTGTTTGTGGTCTTTGTTCATCCACCTGCATATTCTTTTGTGATGGCAGAGTCCGAAAACAAAGGGCCAACATGATCGGCCGCACTCATTGCAATATTGTGTTCAACCAAAAACCCAGCAAAAAAAGTTTCTGCTCGAATCACTTCGTTCTCATCCTTGTTTTCCTCAGGCTTGAAAAAGTCTTTTAACGTCGATGAACACTCCTGTAAATTTGAAGCGCTGATGTGCTTTTGAGATTCTATGTGCCGTTTGACATCTCCAATGCCTCCATGCGAAATAGTGAAGTCCGAAAAGAACACAGTACATCGTGCGTAATGTACTCCTTTGCTGGAGCTCCGTATGGTCGGATATTTTTCCGTGTACGTCTTTCGAAATTTCTGTTCAGTTCTTTTATGTTTTTTATCACCCAACTCATCCTTGCTTGGCTTGTTCGCGCGCAGAGTAAGAACGGAAGTATGTTTGACCGGAAATGCATCGATGATTGAAAACTCGGTTATACGCACGGAGCTGTGCTGCTGTGTATCTTAGACGTTCGCGCACAGCGCTTTCGTTTTGTTGTTGTTGAAATTTTTGAATGCGGAATTTTATGGAAATAAGCGGAAGGGCGGAATAATTCTCATTTAAGCGGAAGAAATTCCGCATTTTGCGGAAGGGTTGGCAGGTCTGCTTTAGGGTAACTTAGTCAATCTTCCCCCAAAAGGGGGGAGGGAAGGGTTGATAGGCTTGATTACCTTTAGGGTAACCTAGTCAATCTTCCCCCAAAAGGGGGGGAGGGAAGGGTTGATAGGCTTGATTACCTTTAGGGTAACCTAGTCAATCTTCCCCCAAAAGGGGGGAGGGAAGGGTTGATAGGCTTGATTACCTTTAGGGTAACTTAGTCAATCTTCCCCCAAAAGGGGGGAGGGAAGGGTTGATAGGCTTGATTACCTTTAGGGTAACCTAGTCAATCTTCCCCCAAAAGGGGGGGGGAGGGAAGGGTTGATAGGCTTGATTACCTTTAGGGTAACCTAGTCAATCTTCCCCCAAAAGGGGGGAGGGAAGGGTTGATAGGCTTGATTACCTTTAGGGTAACCTAGTCAATCTTCCCCCAAAAGGGGGGGGAGGGAAGGGTTGATAGGCTTGATTACCTTTAGGGTAACCTAGTCAATCTTCCCCCAAAAGGGGGGGGAGGGAAGGGTTGATAGGCTTGATTACCTTTAGGGTAACCTAGTCAATCTTCCCCCAAAAGGGGGGGGAGGGAAGGGTTGATAGGCTTGATTACCTTTTTTTTCCCCTAAAAATAGTAAAATGCTTCATCATCTTAATTAAGGCCAGGAGATGAAAAAAATGTTGTTGTTTTCTAATTCTCTTTTAAAAATGTTATTTCAGGTCTAGGTCTACAGGTTTACTAAAAGTAACATGCACTTGCCTGATAAACCACCAAAAGAAATGTACATACATGTTTGCCTAATAAATAAAATAATAAATTAAAAAACCACTTCAATTAAACAAAAATTAAAAGTGTGTGTGTGTGTGTGTGAATAGGTTGATAAGAACAAGTTTTAAGACTTTCGAGGCTGGCATAATTTTATGCAAATGTGCATGCACAGGTGTATGCAATGACATGTGTGACAGCATTAAATGCACAATTGTACACTTACAATACAAAGAAAGACACCCCCACCTTAGTTTAACCAACAGTATCCCATACCCCCTCAATATAATAAATTTAGACAACATTTTCAATACTTTGTGTGCTTCAATCTCATGCCCAGGGTTCTGCACTACCCATGCTGATTCCCATGGTCCCCCTTCATTCTGTAGTATACATTGAAATATATTGTGTGCTTCAATCTCATGCCCAGTGTGCTGCACTACCCATGCTGATTCCCATGGTCCCCCTTCATTCTGTAGTATACATTGAAATATATTGTGTGCTTCAATCTCATGCCCAGGGTTCTGCACTACCCATGCTGATTCCCATGGTCCCCCTTCATTCTGTAGTATACATTGAAATATATTGTGTGCTTCAATCTCATGCCCAGTGTGCTGCACTACATGCTGATCTCATGCCCAGTGTGCTGCACTACCCATGCTGATTCCCATGGTCCCCCTTCATTCTGTAGTATACATTTAAAGGGGAACGTAGCAGTTAATGCTCCAAAGAGTGGTTTCTTTTGGATTTTCAAAGGGTATACAAATACGCATACCAAGTTTGTAATAAGAAAGTGTACTGCATACAGTGAAAATAGCTTCAGTCAAAATTGGAGGGACTGAAATTATATTTTGAGATAACCAATATTTTGAGCTAAAAAGACCTTTTAGCATAACGATCATTAAAGTGGGACCAGAACACTATTGTGAGTTATCCAGTGTTTTGAGTTATCAGGACTCCGCTGTACAGTCCACCCCCTCACCAACGGCCCTCTCATTTACGACCTCCCCTCTTTTAAGACCGAAATATGAATGACGGATCGTTTTTCTTCAAAACTTGCCTCCTCATTTACGACTCCCCCTCTAACGCGTTTTACTTACGACCGTAAATCTTGTTGATTTTACGACCGATGCAACACATTCTGACAATTATCAGTCGCAAAAACGTATATCTATCCTTCTCGGCCTCAGTTCGAGTCGACGCACAGCTCGGGTACCACTGTTGTTAGCCAATGTCAATCTCGCGAGGGTCCGATCTTGCGAGGTTTCTCTGTGCTAATTCAAGCCGCGCTACTCCGGATGTTTCATTCAAGAATGGTGGAGAAAGCACAGTGTAGAGATGTGGGTACTGGGTTTTTGAAAGGGCATGCACATTGTGAAATTCCCCCAGTGCTTGAAATAAGAAAGTGTACATAAAACATCAGCCCAACAACCCAAGATAGTGCACCCACTACTCAAAAGTCAAATAGTAAATAACACATTGTTTTGGGCCTGCACTATTTACTTAAAACAATAAAAATAGAATGAATCCAATGTCCATCTTTCCATAAAATGTCTACCTTTTCTATCTTTGCTTAATGAATCCAATGTCCATCTTTCCATAGAATGTCTACCTTTTCTATCTTTGCTTAATGAATCCAATGTCCATCTTTCCATAGAATGTCCACCTTTTCTATCTTTGCGTATTGAATCCAATGTCCATCTTTTCATACAACTTGGACTTTTTCTCCTTGACCTACCTGCATGGGTGTGAGCGTCCTATCGGCCCGTGAGCAGCGGTACAGGTGGTGGTGGGAGAAGCCGAAGTAGGCCACCTTGCTGCCCACGGGGAGGTGCGGCTCTGGGTAGCACATTCCCCGCCGCATGCCAGGGTCCGCTTCCCGCCCAGACAGCAACCAGCGCAGGATTCCCACGTGCCCCAGGTATGCTGCCAGGTGCAGCGGGGAGCTGCAGTGGTACCGACCCACGCAGCACGTCCCCTGCCGCTGCACCAGCTGCAGCACCAGGTCCTTGCGCGCTGCGATGACTGCGTGCTGCAAGAGGTCGAAACCGTCGCAGGGATCGACGACGGAAAGCAGGTCTTCATCTTTGGGCAATCCAGACACAATGGAGCCCGCACTGGAGCCCACATTGGAGCCGTCGATGGAGCCAACACCGGAGCCAAAACTATCCCCACTACCATCCCCGTCCTTCAGCTGGTTGATGGCTCGTCCCACCTCCTTCCTGCTGTGCGTGGAGGGCGGGTGGAGGGGGGGCCCATACACCAGGGAGAGAGGCCAGGCTGTGCGGAAGAACAGGTAGAGGGAGTAGGCGTAGGAATACGTCACTTCTATCAGCGTCTGAAGCATGGCGCTGGATGGGCGGATGGACGGACGGACAGACAGGTAAACGGAAGAACGCAAACAGATTGTCCAAGGGTGAGGGTCAGTGGATTATTCCATAGCGATTGAAGAACGCAAACAGATTGTCCAAAGGTGAGAGTCAGTGGATTATTCCATAGCCCTGGAAGAACGCAAACAGATTGTCCAAAGGTGAGAGTCAGTGGATTATTCCATAGCCCTGGAAGAACGCAAACAGATTGTCCAAAGGTGAGGGTCAGTGGATTATTCCGTAGCCCTGGAAGTGTAACTCAGCAGCCTGGGCCTGCTCACACCATCTGTAACCCAGATAGAATAAAGAAAAATAATGTGCAAATTGTCACCTAAATAATAAATCAGTGTCAATTGTGATATACAGAAGAGAGTACTCAAAGTTCCTATCTTAATCTTATCCACTGGCTGGGTTTCAAAGCAATGTGTCACTACACACAGCAACATTTCACCTGATGCATAGTTATTTCAAAAACAAATGCTGACAAGTTTTGAAGACAGACCACATAAACTACCAGGTGACCACATTATACTGTTATAGAGAAAGGCATGTATTGAGAAATATTTTGAGCGCTAATTATGACCAGACACACCCACCCACCCACTCCAACCCCCAATTTCAAATCTATAAAATTGACACTGGCACCTGTAGATTTGAACAATGATAATATTAATAAAACAAATTATATCATCAATGTACTGAACAACAGAACCAGAAATGTCTGACTAGATACACATTAGAGCTTTCAACTCTAGTTTACAGGAACACCTAAAATTGAGTTACATATCACGCACACACTCACTCATTCACTCACAAGCACACACACACACACACACACACACATTTCCCCCTGCCCCTTAGCTGTACAAGACTAGCGGTACATACCTTCCACCCTGACATTTCTAGCTAGAATAAGATGATGAAATTCTGCTTAACGTCCTCCGGTCCAGAACAGACACATATGGGACATTAGTAGATATAAAGATGGTGGGAACGATCCTTGAGGCAATGCCTGGAGGCAGTGCAACACCAGGAAAGTCCTGAATTTTAAACAATACAGATACATGTGTATATGATCCTAAACTAGAATATACATGTCTCAACTCCTCTTATACCTTCCCCAGTCAATGACCTGATCAGCTTACGTGACTTCAACCAGCCTCACTGCATGATTCACTGATCCCCTGATATCTCCTTGTGGCCTTGACCTTCTGTGTGTCAGTCAGTGTGAGTGTGTGTGTGTGTGTGTGTGTGTGTGTGTGTGTGTGTGTGTGTGTGTGTGTGTGTGCATGTGCGTGTGTGTGTGTGCATGTGCGTGCATGCATGATGTGTGTGTGTGTGTGTGTGAATGCACGCATGATTGCATATCATGTGTGTGTGTTGTGTTTCCTGTGTGCGTCTGTGTGTGCCCATGTGCATGCAACACACCAAATGATGACTTCAGTTTTTTGTGCTCTCTCTCACTCTCTCTCTCTCTCTCTCTCTCTCTCTCTCTCTCTCTCTCTCTCTCTCTCTCTTTCTGTCTGTCTGCCACATGCACACACACACACACACAATTAACAAAAATAAAAATGGGTGATGCTGCGTTCGCAATGACACTCTGGGTGGGAGCAACCTGAATTTCACAGACAAGTCTCTGTGACTGCAATATATATACCAAATACACACACATGCACAGACATGCATGTACACACACACACACACACACACACACACACACACACACACACACACACACACACACACACACACACACAAGCATAGCAACTGGAAAGGTGTTACTGTGATTATTATTAGCCATTTGGACAAAACTCACTTTGTTACTTTCTTTCTCTCTTATTTGTGCAAATCTTTCCTCACATGATAAAACATAGTGCTTATGGGGCACTCACGTTCACTCTCTCTTTCTGTCTGTCTGTCCATCTCTCTCTCTCTCTTTAGATCTCTTTGTCTGTCTGTCCATATCTCTCTCTCTCTTTAGATCTTTCTCTGTGTCTGTCTTGTCCCTTTCCTCCATATTCCCAACCTCACCTCTTGAATAGTCCACCTGCTTTTATGTGTAACGTTATTCTAATTCTTTCCTGATATATAACGCACTCATGGTAATTTACAGGTACAGATGTACCTAAGCTAGCTTTCTTTTTTTACTCTCTGCTCTAGGCTATACATGTAAAACCAAGTCTTCAACTGTGGTACACACGAGCCTCCTGAGCTGAGATAGAAGTCATGTGTGACAAAGAATACTTACAACTAAGCGCAACTGCTGAAGTAGATCAGTAGGCTAAAAATGGCAGTCTCTGCTTGGCGCTCGTAACAAAAGCTTCCTTTTTCAAACTAAAGAGGGAAAAACTAAACTGACGCAGGCAAAAGCCTGCAGCTGGAAAAGACACTGGCTTGTTTCTTTATGGTAATGTTATTTGGTATCCCAAATTGAAAAGACAATCAACATTAATAGAGAAGGTGCAAAGAAGGGCAACTAAATTAATTGATGGATATAATAACTATTCGTATAGAGAGAGAATGGAACGCCTGAATCTTCCAAGTTTGAAAGCAAGGAGAATAAGAGGTGATCTAATACAAAGTTATAAAATATTTAATAATATTGATGATTTAAATGCAACAGAATTTTTCAAACTAACAAATTATGACAGAACAAGAAATAGCACTGATAAAATATTTATTGAATTTTGTAAAACTAACACAAGAAAATATTCTTATACTAACAGAGTTGCACCTTTATGGAATCAACTACCAACTAACATTAAGAGAGCACCTAATACTAACAGCTTTAAAAATGAGCTCGACCAGTTAAAATTTTATAAAGACATAATGTATGAATACGATGATTAATTCAACGCAAAAACCTGAGTGCACGATATACCTTGAGTATGTAAAAATAAAA
Organism: Phymorhynchus buccinoides; assembly: GCA_017654935.2. Lineage (NCBI taxonomy): Eukaryota > Metazoa > Mollusca > Gastropoda > Neogastropoda > Raphitomidae > Phymorhynchus > Phymorhynchus buccinoides. The sequence continues at coordinate 59,390,593 of CM065690.1, read as the reverse complement.
ATAAAAACACAAAGATGGGACTTTGAAAGCCTAACGGCTATATTATTTTTCGTCCCTATTTCTAATCTAATCTAATCTAATCTAAACTCTCTCCCACTCACCACTGACTACCCCATTCCTGGGATCCGCTCTTTTACAGCCCTGTTGTGCCTTTAAGAAACTAAGACACTTAGTACTTGAACTCAAGGACCAGTGAGACAGAATTTTTATGCTAGCTTATTGCGAAACGCACACACTCACAGTCACACACAATAATGTTCATTGTTCATTCAAGATCAAAAGATAGAAGAAGTATCTTCACATAAAGTCTTAGACAATGATTTATCATGGTCCTATATCTAATCTTGGCAAACACATTTCCAAAAGTATATCAACTTGCAAGAATAAAAAAATGTTTGAATCTTGACGCACGAAAAAGCTTTTTTCATGCACATAATTATTATCTTATCCCTTATAAATTATGCATCAACTCTTTGGAACAATAGCAGTGAAACAAATCTGAAACAATTGAATTGTCTACACAAACGAGCAATAAAATTAATACAGTTGAAGTCCAGTTCACTCACTAAATGTGATTACAAATCTTTAAACATCCTCATGACCATGCCATTTAAGGAAAGACTGTCATATAACAAATGTGTATATGCATGTACAGCGTTGTGAATAGAATTGCCCCTAAGAAAATCACCAAAACATTTGTTAGCAACGAAAGCAGACAAACACACAAACTTTCTTTTCCCAGACCCCGTCATAATCTTTATAAATCTAGTTTCTTGTACTCAGGCTGTACGGCGTGGAACTTTATCTTTTAATTTAAAATTGTACATTTATGAAAGCACTTAAATATCATATGTTAGAAACCCTATGAATTAGTCTGTAAATTTAGAAAATGAGCACCTATTCCATCGGAACATGTCCTTTTAATTGATACTTTACAATTTTTGTACTTTGATTGTTCTTTGCTTTGTTCCATTGTGTCCGGGACATTTGTTAATATGGGTGATGGGGGAGAAAAAGAAATGGGGAAGGGACAACCATTTTCACTTCAGTTCAATCTCCCGTTAATTTACTCTCTCTCTCTCTCTCTCTCTTTCTCTCTCTCTCTCTCTCTCTCTCTCTCTCTAAACTCTCTATGTTTCACTATGTGTATTTTTTTTTTATTTTTTTTTAACAACATTTTTTTATATGTATGTATAAACAATGTATGTGTGTATGAGAGAGAGTCAGAGATAGAGAGAGAGAGAGAGAGAGAGAGAGAGAGAGAGAGAGAGAGAGAGAGGAGAGAGAAAGAGAGAGAGAGTATGTTTACAAATGTTTTTTGTTTCTCTAAATTTGTTTTCTCTTTTATCCAAGGACAGATTGTAAGAATAGGCATCGCCTAAAATCTTTATCCTTGTCAAATAAAGTTTTCCAGTGTCCAGTGTCCAGTGTCTCTCTCTCTCTCTCTCTCTCTCTCTCTCCAAATAGAGTTATTTCAGTATGTTATATTATGACAATATTAGGCTAATGCTTAGTACTTTGGAATGTTTTGTTTTGCATGTTGAGTTATTTTTCGAGTTGCTTTCATATTACTTAGTTTTCATTCTGAGGACACAACATTTGTGTTGACTTGTAATGTTGTAATAACTTGTATGCATGAGAATGTGTGTGTACTTAAATTCTTTTCTCCAACTTGTCCAAGATAAAGCAAAGTTACTAGAATTAGTATTATTATGGCTTTAAATTTTAATGTGAACATCTGTGCGATTTTAGTTTGGAGAGAGTTCAGCACCAAGCAGCACACTTTGTTGCCAGGGACTACAAGTCCATGAAACCAGGCTGCGTGAGTGGCATGCTCAGAGAACTAGACCTGCCTCCCCTGGAGGAAAGACGCAGGCACCAACGCCTCAGCCTCTTCTATAAGATTGCTGAGGGCCTTGTTCCAGCTCTCTCAGCAGAAAAGTTCCTTACCCCGGCCTCCACAAATCGTCCCAGAAGAGAGAACGGAGCAGTATCGTAGCTCCTTCTTCGTCAAGACTGCCACGGAGTGGAACCAACTGAGAGAGGCTACTGTCACCGCAAGCTCCGTCAGCAAAATTTCATCAGCGCTGACCAGATCACCATCTGACTTCTGAGCCTGCGTCCACTGACCACTAGACCATTAGTTTTGTTGTTGTTGTTTTTGCTTGCTTCTGGAAGTGGGGCCTGGGCCTTCCCGGCTGAACTGGGGGGTTTAATGGTCTTAACCCAGGGTAAGCAGTAGGTCTCTCTGCTTTCTATATTTTTCTAATAAGGAATGCGCCCTCCTAGTTCCGTTGCGTCTATCGTCAGAAGTGGCGTCTGTGACATATTCTACCAGATTAGGATTGTGACTGGCAGTCTCAAGGATTAGACGTTTCGTGTTTCGTACAAAGACGTTTCGTACCCTGGATTGGTCGTTTCGTACATTATTTTCAAGACATTTCGTACATGAACTTAGCGTTTCGTACACAAGACATTTCGTACACAGGCGTTTCGCACACAAGACATTTCGTACACAGGCGTTTCGTACATTTTGGTGTATGAAACGTCCAGTATAGAACTCCTGGCTGTTTGGATAGAGTTATCTCCCCGGAATACTCGTCTGTGATTGAGATCGTCCCAATAGGTTGCCAGGACTACGTAAATACTGATGAAGCTAGCGATCGATGCTCTATCATAACGTTATTTACAGTTAATTTTGATTACGGATACCCTGTATAGAATATAGGTCAAATCCTTTGCCCTTTTAACATTTTTTTCCTTCACTTTGTTATCCCCAGCATTGCTTCACTCTAGAGTTCTCTGACTTGAACTGGAGCAGCGAGGTTCATGAGGCAGGAGAGGTACATGGAGCCAGAGAGGAGGGAGCCAGAGAGGAGGGAGCCAGAAAGGAGGGAACGAGAGAGGATGGAACCAGAGAGGAGGGAGCAAGAGAGGGAGCCGGAGTGGAGGGAGCCAGAGTGCCAGAGCGCCAACAGAGTGAAGGACTGGAGGTTAGAATATGATAGAGCATAAGAAAGATGAAGAGAGAGAGAGAGAGAGAGAGAGAGAGAGAGAGAGAGAGAGAGAGAGAGAGAGAGAGAGAGAGAGAGAGAGAGAGAGAGAGAGAGAGAGAGAGAGAGAGAGAGTGAGTATGGGCTAAGATGGAGACAAGCCCCCCTCCTCAATTACTAAGTTCTTTTTTTTTATTTATCAATAATGCCTTTCTTAGGAGATAGGGGACTTCAAGCTCTATCATAACGTTATTTACAGTTAATTTTGATTACGGATACCCTGTATAGAATATAGGTCAAATCCTTTGCTTCACTCTAGAGTTCTCTGACTTGAACTGGAGCAGCGAGGTTCATGAGGCAGGAGAGGTACATGGAGCCAGAGAGGAGGGAGCCAGAGTGGAGGGAGCCGGAGTGCCAGAGCGCAGACATAGTGAAGGACTGGAGGTTAGAGTGTGATAGAGCATAAAACAGAGAGAAAGACAGAGAGAGAAACATAAAAAAGAGAGAGGGACTGAGAGACAGTGAGATAAAATAAAACCCGTTTATTTCCATTCTACAATTTGTCATACTGAAAATGAATAATACTTCATACGAGGTAGATAAATTGAAAACAATTTACAACAGTTTTATGTTGAGAAAAACCTATTTGTGTTTGCAACAAATGATAGTACCAGAGGCCATAGATATAAAGTGAATAAAGCTAGATGCAACACAACGGTTCGCCAGCACTTTTTCAATCAAGCGCGTTGAGCGCTGGAACGGTCTGCCTGCTGACATTGCTGAAGTTCCGAGTGTGAATGCCTTCAAAAACAGATTAGACAGGCTGATGGTAGAGTATATGTATAGTGTAGAAGAGCCTCCCACCAGAATCTGATCAAAAGATCAGTAGCATAGAAAAGTTTTTAGTGTAGTACAGGTTACGTCAAAAGACCTGTTAAGTTTTAAAAAGTGATTCAATGTGATAGAGACAGAGGATCGACACAGATCGGCAAAGGCGGAACCGCCTAATCTGGAGCCGAAATACTATACTATATATATCTTTGTGGTTTCTTTTCAGATGTCCGACTGGGGCTTGAGCATTCCTGACGTGGTTGGTGAGCCTCTGGCTTCTTCTACACTCGATGATGTGTACGGTTCTAACCCCTTGCATGATGGCAAGTATAATGTGTTTGTGTTGTTTTTTCTTTTTCATACTACAGTTCAGTACTTTTTTTAAAATCATACGCTTTTAGTTATTGCAAGCTGCCTTTCTTGATTGGTTGATACAATTTAGATTGTCAAATTCATATATAAGATAAAAATAACATTTATTGTACAATGATTTTTTAATACAGAGCTGAATGATCCTTTGGAAAGAACACATCCTGGTGTGGCATTATCCAGCACAGTTCCAAAGCAAATGGAAACGGAGGATGAACAGTGGACCGTGAGTACATCATATACTCATGAAGCTAGTGATCATTAGCGCTGTTGAAATTGTCCCTGATTTGTCCAGTTGCAACAGGAACACCTCCCAGAAAACTTCATCGTGGAAGACATTCAGGAAGAAGGATGTCGCATTCTGGTCTTCTCATGGCCAGTCCAGCTGGAACTGCTAAAGACTAAACATCTATATGCAGCGGTACATTCGATGTCGTCAAAAACCGTTTCACCAACTGTATGTTTTCCACACCTTTGTGAAGAAGGAGGGATGTGTGAAAATGGTTCCGCTGGTTTTTGTACTGATGAGCAGCAAGACCAAAAAAGCTTACCTGACAGTAAGTCATAAGCCAATATTTCATTCATTTGTAATGTCTTAGAATTTTTATTAGCCTAATGTATAAAAAACAATTAAAAAAATAATATTTAACATGTGTTGTTGAAAAAAAAATCAATTTGTCTGAACCTTCAACTTTGGTACTAGATTATTGATGCAAAAATGTTTTTTCCAGGTACTTTCTGCTCTGAGAAGAAAAGTGACGGATTTCAATCCAGAGGCCATAACTGTTGACTTTGAAGTGGCTGTCTGGGGGGCATTGAGGGAAGTATTTCCTGATGCACACATCCATGGATGCACATTCCATTGGTGCCAGGTGAGATCTATACAGCTATATATATATATATAGTTATATAGTTTGCTTTCACAAAGTTTTTCTGTGTCCAATGTCCCTATCTGTGAACCTCAGAAACAAAACCAGTTAACGTTAACTTTGAGTAACGCTCCGTGTTCAAAAATTTTTAAAAAATTAAAAAATTAAAAAATTAAAAAATAATATAAATTGTGCTGATTTATATGAGCCAGTCCATATGGAAAATCTCAGTCCATATAAACGGAAAATGTTATAGTATTTTTTCTCATATGGCCTAAATATGACTTAGCCATATCGTTTTAATCTAATATTTCATATCCATAATTATTAAATGAGCGAAAGAGAGGGATAGAGAGAGCGAGAGAGATGAGTGGGGTGGGATGGGGTGGTAAATGAAGGTCTTATCCCGGTAGAGGTGGGGGTAACACCGGTAGTAGTAGTAGTAGTAGTAATAGTAGTAGTATACCAAGGGTGTCCTAGCTATTCTTGATTTGTTGTTATTTGTTGTCTTATCTTAGCTTAAAGATCCCCACCGGGGATCATCCCAACGTAAGTGCGTGTGTGTGTGTGTGTGTGGCAGACACGGCCTCTGTTGTTTACCCTTCCGCTTATAACATAAACCACTGCATGGAATCGCTTCAAAGTTTGTGTGTGGGGCAGAGAAAGAGAAAGGGTAGAAGACGCTTGTGTGGGGCAGAGAAAGAGAAAGGGTAGAAGACGCTTGTGTGGGGCAGAGAAAGAGAAAGGGTAGAAGACGCTTGTGTGGGGCAGAGAAAGAGAAAGGGTAGAAGACGCTTGTGTGGGGCAGAGAAAGAGAAAGGGTAGAAGACGCTTGTGTGGGGCAGAGAAAGAGAAAGGGTAGAAGACGCTTGTGAAACAGGAAACAGACCTTTTTTTGGCCTAAGAGAGAAATGCTGCTGCCGGTGCGGCCATAATGAGCTAAATGTTTCATACCACTCTCACCCTATAAAAAAAAGAGTGTAGATGAGCACTGTGCCTGCGGTGACATGCTCTCCAGGAGAAAGTAGCCCAAGTTTTAGCGATTTTTTGCTTGTGTACGAAGTGTCCAAGTGTGTACATACGAAGTGACTAAGACGAAACAGTCATGAGGTACGAAACGACCAGACTAAGACCAGTCTAAGACGAAACGTCATGGGTACGAAACGTCTGTATCCCAGTCTCAATGCTAGAGGCATTCACACAATGACTATATATATGACCGACCAGTGCCACCCAAAACCTGTCCGCGGGAGCCCACCTACTCCTCTCCACCCGCGTGCGTTAAGCTGCTGGCTGCAAGTTTTCTTTGCTCTATTCCACAGTTTGTGTTGCTCTTTTAGTTTTACTCCTTGTAAAAATGGCAACCCCGAAAGGTGGCAATGCATGGTGTGCAGCACACACACACACACACACACACACACACACACACACACACACACACACACACACACACACACACACACACACATGCGCTTATTGAACAGTAGTTTGCATTTGAGTGGAAGAATATTTGAAGATGTATAGTCAGAAGTAATTAAAGTTGATTTGTTTAATGCTACTTTAATGGTACGTTTATGAGCGCTGACTATTGGTTTCAGTGAGTTGTCACTTATCAAGTCCCAGAGAGTAGATGAATAATCTATGGCAGACTGAACGAATTAATTAAAAAAAACACGTTTTCCTAGCATGACAGTTTAGAAAGTTTTATTTTATTGAGCTGACAAACTTTAGAAGCAATGCTTTTTTTATGCACATGAGATGACCAAATTAAATTATGATCAATAGTTACTCCTAATAGTTTATGATTTGAAACATCTTCTACTCTAGCACGTTATTATTTATGTACAAAGGTGGCAAACTTGATTTAATATTTTGGCGTTTTTGTCTAGTAGCAATCAGTATACATTGTCTTTTGAGGATGAAGGGTTAGGTGATTTAGGTGTGTCCATGTAACGAGTAGGTTTATGAGAGACTGAGAGAGAGAGAGAGAGAGAACGAACGAACGAACGAAATTTTATTTATACAGGGTAATGAGATAAGTATACATACTTTTTTACACCCAGCCCTGTGGTAAACGAAAATATCGAAATAAACAACAATTACAAACAAGTTAACAACAACATCCAATGAAAGAATATAATAAACGACAACCATGAATATCATGTAAAGAGAGAGAGAGAGAGAGAGAGAGAGAGAGAGAGAGAGAGAGAGAGAGAGAGAGAGGGGGGGGGGGGAGGGGGGGGGGGAGTGAGTGAGATGAGATTGGGGGATTTGTCTACGTTAGTAGTTGGTAGATGGAATGGGTAGGACTAGGAGTGTGGGTCAGAGTGTGAATGATAATAAATAAAATTTTTGATGTTGTTGTAAATAGTCTTGCTTCTCTTTTAACACAAAACTTTCTGGATAAGAAAGAAAATGCCAAAAGGTAATGTTATTTCAGCCTCACTCGGAAAGGATGCTGATACTCTCATAAAAAAATCGAAGGCCTATGTTTGATAGAAGCCACACTATCGTTTGTTTACCTTGCCTGCTTGGAAGCGGTTTCCTTGAAATGTGTATATAATTATCAAGCACTTATAATTGAAACTTTCCATAATTTGGTAGCACATGTGCCTGTGTGGGCGCTTGCATACACGTGTGTGTGTGTGTGTGTGTGTGTGTGTGTGTGTGTGTGTGTGTGTGTGTGTGTACCTCACCTGTGTGCACAAGCGTGTTTTGTGCTTTTATCATGTTTGTGCCAATATTTGAGAGATAGAGAGAGAAAGAGAAACGAAAACGAAAACGAAATTTTATTTAACCAGGGAACATGAGATAAGCAAGGTACATACTTTTTTCCACCCAGCCCTGGGGGGGAGAGAGAGAGAGAGAGAGAGAGAGAGAGAGAGAGAGAGAGAGAGACTCTTAGTCACTCTGTAGCCGGTGTGTACACTAAGTTAGTGTACACACCGGCTACAGAGTGATTGAACACAACACATTGTAGTAATTTGTACATAAAGGTTTTATCATTGTGATGTCATGTAATTATCGCAATCAATTGCTTAATTCAATTTTGTTAATTATTTTTATGGAACGAAAGTGTTGTTCATTTCCTGTAACTCTTTGCATGTCAAACTAGCAATGGTCGTTTTGCATGCCCCAATAACGGGTTAATAAAAGATATAATTATATAATATTATACTTCAAGTCTGAGAGAGAGAAAAGAAAACAAGAGAGAGAGAGAGAGAGAGAGAGAGAGAGAGAGAGAGAGAGAGAGAGAGAGAGAGAGAGCTCTCTCTCTCTCTCTCTCTCTCTCTCAGACACACACACACACACAAACAGACACACGTACACACACACACACATATGCGCGCGCACAAACACTGCCACTAGCACATTTCACGGATAGAGCTGTGGGCAGTAACCATACTTCAATTTGATTGGCTGCTATTTTCGTCACTTACAAAGGTTAAACTTTGTTTGCCCCACACCTAAACATTCTCACTGCATAATACTCAGTAGAAACAACTTTTTGCTTTTCTCGGGTAAGGGATAGGGTTAGCACAAGGTTAGGGTTGGGTTAGAGTCAGTTTCCATGAAACAACGTAAGTGACTGAAAATGGTCGCTTGCCGTCATCCAATCAAATGATGTATGGTTACTGCACACAACTGCATGTCATTTCACAACACATCCACTATGTAGTGTAAACGGCACAGCTGTGCTTTGACGCACGAGGATGGGAGCGGCCGTTTGGCGCTAGTCGCAACACGAGGCCAAGTTATAGTAGTAAGGGCAAAGAAGCAGTGCTCTGTCCTAGTAAATATAAGGTTCTTGATTCACACACACACTGTCCAATTTCATGCATAGCTTAATAGACTGCCAGCAATAAACTTTTTGATTCCACAATAATTAATGACCTTATCTGGCTTACCTTCAATTGAGCTGGTGACATCAACATGCCTACAATTCAGGATAGGCAACAAGATGGAGAAAATGAAACGCTGAAAATGCCGGACGGTAGAATAGTCCTAAAGTCCACAGTCTTGTGCAGTAGTGTAACTTACTCTAGACCTGCTACTGTTCTGTTCAGTCAAAAGCCGCAAGCGTGCTATGTTTACATTTACATGCATCACTGTTTGTGCACGAACACACCAATCACAGTGGTCAATGCAAGACAGTTTAGACACAGAAAATGACTAATACCAAAGTTCAGTTCAAGTCGATTTAAAGCTGCTGACTAGATCTACTATCTGCAAAATATGCGCTATCAACAATAACCAAAAAAAGCACACACGAAAAATACTAGACTATGCCTGCGTTTTATTTTGCCAAGAATTGCATTTCCAGTTTCCTGCTATTTACACAACCTTCACCTTGACCTTTTCAACCTGAAATGTTTGGGTTGATAACGAGGCTAGGTGTGATGCCTACGCTTATTCCAGTTTAGAGTTTCTTGAAAAGAATGGAAGTTGTGGACAACTTTCGGTACAAATGTCTGTGTTACATCGCTTCATGGGTCTAAAATTATCACAATAATCACAATGTGTCCAATTTTCACGTCAAAGCAATAAACATGGCTTCTTTTCCAGTTTTTTTATTGCCGGGTGCAGACAGTGAGGAGAGTGGGAACTGCTCTGTGGAGTGAGTCTCGTGCTACATGCCAGTGCACGTGCAAGTGTTGTGCTTCCGGGGGTGACAGAACTCAAACTCAAACTTTTATTTGTCGTAAAACTATCAAAAAGAATCATTGACACAGAAGTCTCTGTCTGTATGTCTGTCTCTTTCTCTTTCTCTCTCTCGTTCTCTTTCTCTCTCTATCGTTATAAGTGTGGGTGTGAGTGTGATTTGTTAATAGTGTGAGTGTTTCAAGTTGGTTGCGAAAGTTACGTAGATTATGTCATTCATTATTTGGGCGTGATTGAGAAATTGACTGAGGGGGGTGTTGGTCAATGTTTGATGTATACTTTTTGTTCATTGTGTTTATTTTAGTGATTTCTGTAAAGCGCTTAGAGCTTAAAGATTAGGCGCTATGAAAGTTGTCTTAATAAATAAATAGGAATACGACCGAATCTCCCATGCGGCCTACAGCCGAAAAAGTATGGCTGACTAAACATTGCAGCCTTCAGCCGAAAATGACATTGCAGCCAATGACTGAATCTGCAATGCAGCCTTCGACCGAATCTACAGCGCAGCCCACAACCGAATGCAAAAATACTAAAAT
>CM065690.1:59367833-59377833 GCA_017654935.2 Phymorhynchus buccinoides | reverse complement strand
CCATTCGGTAAGTCACAGCAACTGAGCCGCATGGACTGACCACATACACCAACACGCAGACACAAACACCCTCACACACAACGTACGCACGCAGACAGACACGCACACAAACACACACACACACATGCGTGCACACACAACCCACAAAACCAAAATACACACAAGCACACATTCATGCTCACACACACACACACAACACACACACTCACACACACACACACACACACACACACACACACACACACACACACACACACACACACACACACACGCACACACACGCACCACAAAACACAGCACAAACCTCTTAAATCAATCTTCCCTCACGTGCACACAACGATAGACAACTGATCAAATATTTAGGGCGCAGCAGGAAAAAGATGGGTTTTAAGAGAGGTTTTGAATGAGGAGACTGAGTTGGAGTGTCGGAGAGGAGAAGGCAGAGAATTCCACAGAGATGGTGCTTGACAAGAAAAAGAACGTTGGCCAGCAGATTTGAGACGGATGGAGGGAATGGAAAGGAGACGAGAATCAGAAGACGAACGTAGTTGGCGAGCTGGGACATAGAGATGAAGAAGATCAGAGAGATACTGGGGAGCTTGATCATTCAGTGACTTGAAGGCAAGGAGGAGAATTTTGTAGTCAATACGTGATTGAACTGGGAGCCAATGTAGGGAACGAAGAACCGGAGTGATGTGATCGTACCTAGGGGAGCGAGAAATGAGACGAGCAGCATTATGCTGGACCCGTTGGAGCTTAGATATGAGAATTGATGGACAGCCAGCAAGAAGTGAGTTACAGTAGTCAAGGCGAGACAGGACAAAAGCACATACTAGAGTCTTCAGGGCATCCTGAGAGAGGAAACGACGGATGGAACTAATTCTTCGAAGTTCTAGATAGCAAGCCTTGCAAACATTGGAAACATGCTGTTTGAAAGAAAGGGTTTGGTCCAAAGTAACACCTAGATTGCGGACGGATGCCGATAGCTTGATCTCAGTGCCATCAAGTTTTTGTTTCACATACACGTCATGATTTTGCACGATGCATGGTGCACCTCTCTCTGTCGTGACTGTCTCCGTGTCTACACTTCCAAAGACAGTGCGTCAGTGATCATGTACCCTCTTTGAGTACCGTGTAAATACACAACTGAGCTCCTGCTCCAGGTGATTACATATCAATAATGATAACTTTGATTACTTTTCACTGAATGGTTTGACGACTATACAAACCTTGAATAATCTGAATTAAAAATACAAAGAAAGTTCATTAAAAATAGTGTTGGCAAGGGGGCGGGGGGGGGGGGGGGGGGGGGATACTCCAGGGGGGGATTATCCACGAGGAGTTGTCTGGGGGGAGATTGTCCAGGGGGGAGTTGTCCTAGAAACGCCCCCTTGGTCCCCACAAGGCCACTACACCTTAACCCAGGACCTTTGCAGCTCCCCGCGGACCCCCCCCCCCCCCCCCCCCCCACACACACACACACCTCCCACCCCTTACAAATCATTTGGTCCGCCCTGGTAGTAGTAGTAGTAGTAGTAGTAGTAGTAGTAGGTCTAAATTCATGTTAATCACATCAAGACAGAAGAGGCAAAACTTCACAAATCAGTTGAAAATGCAAAGTGTCTATGGAAAACCTCCATACGAAGTTGGCTCACACGAATTAGGCTACCTTGTGGTTAGTGTAGTTCCTTCTCAGAGTCAAAGAAAACAAGTGCAACGCCGAGCGGCTGCAAAATCCCCTCGCAGCATCGCCGAGCTACTCCGAAATCGGAATGTGTCGGCTGTACACACAGCGGGGAGACCATTAATTTTAGACCATTCATCAAGAAATGTGAAAAAAACCTGCATTGAAATACATTCAAAACTTCGCGATGATGATAGACTGAATAGTGTTTGAGAAAAACGGACGAATAGCCGGACGGCTCGGGGACTAACAAATCTGTCTGTGACCTCAGCGCGACTTGCATCACAGTTCACAACGCTTCCGCGCTCTGTCTGATGTGTGTCTGTGTGTGTGTGTGTGTGTGTGTGTGTGTGTGAGAGAGAGAGAGAGAGAGAGAGAGAGAGAGGGGGGAGGGGGGGGGGAGACAGAGCGAGAGAGAGAGAGGAAGAGAGCGAGCGAGAAAGAGAGCGAGAGAGAGAGAGAGAGAGAGAGAGAGAGAGAGAGAGAGAGAGAGAGAGAGAGAGAGAGAGAGAGAATCAGACTTTTAACGAAAGAAAGAATAAAAGCCAAGGTGACTGCGTGCGAACGTTCGGGTCTCTCTCTCTCCCCCCCCCCCCCCCCCCCCCCCCCCCCCCCCCCCCCCCCCCCCCCCCCCCCCCCCCCCCCCCCCCCCCCCCCCCCCCTCGGAGGAATAGGCGGACGGACGGACGGACGCCGGACGGACCAGACAGAAACAATACTGGTGATTAAAAAGTGGGGAATTTTCAGCCTGCTTACTGCTGGCCTTTGTCAACCCATAGCGGGTTAGAAGTCTGAGGAGTCTTCGAGTTGCCCCCCCCCCCCCCCCCCCCCCCCCCCGACCCCCCTGTTCCTATGCCACTGAGAGAGTGGGGGGAGAGAAAGAGAGAGAGGGGGGAACAGAGAGAGAGAGAGAGAGTACGAATACGAATGTTTCATGAGGGTAAACGGATAAGCTCAAGCTTCTTTACACCATGCCCTCGAGGAGAAAAAGAAAAGCCAAATAACAAGAAAGGGAAAACAAAAAGAAAGTATAAAATGCATTTAAAAAATAGAAAATAACAACAGGCATGTTCACAGTAAATTGAAGAACATGAGAGAGAGAGAGAGAGAGAGAGAGAGAGAGAGAGAGAGAGAGAGAGAGAGAGAGAGAGAGAGAGAGAGAGAGAGAGAGAAGAGAGAGAGAGAGAGAGAGAGAGAGAGAGAGAGAGAGAGAGAATGAATGAATGAATAACTTTTATTTTCATCCAGTCCTCACAAAACAAAAAAGGAAAACAAAATCAAAGCAAAGAATTCAATAAATAAGAAAGGCATGCAAAGCAAAGAAAACGAACACACATTATCATCAAAGCAGGCACATTATCAATATAAACAGACACATAATAAATTCAGCATTATTCATAAATACTTAAGAAATGGGATGTGGAGGGACCGAAAATAAGTATCTAGGAACAAAACAAAACATGAAGTAAGAAAAATAAGAAGAATATGAGGGGGATGGGGATGGAAGGTTTGACGTGATTGTCGATTACCTAGTTTCCCTGGTGTTGTGTTTGCATAGGTTTATGTAAGAAGACAATGTTGTTATGGAAACGGACAGTTGGATTCTGGGTATTAAATATGGAGCAACTCTAAAACCGTTGTCTGGACTGCTACAAGTGAGAATGAGCTTAGGGGCGCTTAGTAGAGTTAGACCGACCTAGAGTAGGGCCAGAACGAATACAAGAATACCACAATGGCGACGAGTATAATGAACGATCTGCTGGGGAGACCAAAGCCGTTTGACGCAACAGGTGACGCACAGACTGTTTCTGTCAACTTCACATCATGATCATGGCTGGAAGAGTTCGCGGCATACGCAGACAGTGTTGGACTGTTTATTGCCGGAAATTCGGACGAAAACAAACAACAACGACGCGCACTATTGCTCTACACTGCAGGAAAGCAGGTGAGAGACACGTTTAAAACTCTACCAGAAACAGGAGAAGCAAAAGACTATGACAAAGCAGTGAAGGCTCTGAAAGAACATTACAACGTCAAACCAAACAAAACGTTCTTACGTCATAAGTTCAGAAAATTAGAACAACTCCCTGACGAAACTGTGGCACAGTTCCAGAAGAAGCCCTACTTCCATGGAAAGAGAAGAAACAAAGTTCGCCAACTGGATGGTGAAGACAGCACAGAGAGTGAAGAAGAGGACACAAATATTTTCATGACAAAGAGCTCCAAAGAGGCAAATGTTGCTACTAAGAAAGAAGAAGCAAGTCAGTCAGAGAATGAAGAAGAAACCTACGTGTTTGCAACAAGTTCAAGCGTCAAGAACAACAAGATCCCTGTGAAGATAGGAGGAATCCCACTCACCATGATTGTCGACTCAGGAAGTGACACGAACATCATTGATGAAAATCTGTGGAAGGAACTCAAGAAACAGAAGATTGAATGCACTTCAAGGCAGAGCGTCAAGAAGCTGTTCCCATACACATCAGAAAAACCACTGCACACCATTGGATGTTTCAACGCAGAAATCATTGCAGGAGAAACCAGCGTCAGAGCTGAATTCCACGTTATCAAAGAAAAAGGAGAACCACTGCTGAGCAGAAACACTGCCATGCAGCTCAGAGTACTTAAAATTGGCATCGACATCCAGAATGTGTCTTCAAGCAACGAAGAAATCGCTGACATTTTCAACGACTTTCCACCACTCTTCACCGGATTCGGGAAACTGAAAGATCATCAAGTCAAGCTTACCATTGATCCAAACGTCAAACCCGTCGCTCAGCCGGTGAGACGCATGCCATTTGGACTCCGTGCAAAAGTGGCAGAGAAAATTCAAGAACTCTTGGACAAAGATATCATCGAACAAGTTGAAAAGCCAACGCCTTGGGTCAGTCCGGTTGTGATCGTGCCGAAACCGAATGAAGACATTCGACTGTGTGTCGACATGTGAAGACTGAATGAAGCCGTCATGAGAGAACGACACCCAATTCCGAAAATGGATGAAATCCTGCAAGACATGAGTGAAAGCAAGGTGTTCTCGAAGCTGGATCTCAAGCTAGGATACCACCAACTAGAACTAGATCCAGAGTCAAGAGGCCTGACTACTTTCGTCACACACTCTGGTCTATTCAGGTACAAACGTCTTGTCATGGGAATTAGTGCTGCAAGTGAAATCTACCAGCATGAAATCCAGAAAGTCCTGCAAGGAATTCCGGGAGTGGCAAACATGACAGATGACATCGTAGTCCACGGTCCAAACAAAGAAGAGCATGATCGACGATTGCGTCAAGCCCTACATCGACTGCAAGATGCTGGGCTGACACTAAACAAAGAAAAATGCAAGTTCAGAAAATCTGAAATCACGTTTCTTGGACACAAACTGACATCTAACGGGATCCACCCCACAAAGGAAAAAGTTGAGTCGATCCTGAACGCCAGAGAACCAGAAACAGCAAGCGAAGTCAGAAGCTTCTTGGGACTTGCAAACTACTCTGCACGATTCATCCCGAATTTCGCAACATTGGCTGAACCGCTTCGAAGACTGACAAGAAAGAACGAAAAGTTCACCTTCGGACCAGAGCAAAGAAGAGCTTTTGAGACATTGAAGAAAGCCTTGGCCAGTGCCGAAACACTGGGATATTATGATCCGAAAGCCAAAACAAAGATCATCACGGACGCATCACCAGTGGGCATTGCCGGAATTCTCATCCAAGTCCAAGAGAACACACCCAGAGTGATCAGCTACTCAAGCCGAAGCCTAACCGATGTTGAAAGAAGGTACTCCCAAACAGAGAAAGAGGCCCTTGCCATCGTCTGGGCATGTGAAAAGTTCCACCCATACATCTACGGACTTGAATTTGATCTTCTGACGGACCACAAGCCCTTGCAAGTCATCTATGGTCCCCGCTCAAAACCAAGTGCCCGAATAGAAAGATGGGTCCTTCGACTTCAAGCCTACAAATTCAAAGTCGTCTACATCCCAGGCAAAAGCAACATCGCTGACCCGATGTCACGCCTGCTCACGCTAACACCAACTGAGTCAAAACTGACTGAAGAAACAGAAAGCCACGTCCACTTCATAGCAGTGAACGCAACACCAAACGCAGTGACCACAAGGGAGATAGAGAGAGCTTCAGGCGAAGATGAAGAACTGCAAGAAGTTCGAGAAAACCTCAAAACAGGAACATGGAACGATCATAGCTTGAAAATGTATGCAGCAGTCAGTCCAGAGCTGTGTACAATCGGCAAGCTAGTGCTGAGAGGCTCAAGAATCGTCGTGCCTAAGAAACTGCGTCCACGCATCATCGCCCTTGCACACGAAGGACATCTGGGAATCGTGGGAACAAAACAAAACCTGCGAACCAAAGTTTGGTGGCCCGGAATGGAAAAAGAAGCAGAAAAATACTGCAAAACTTGCCATGGCTGTCAACTCGTAAGCCGACCAAACCCACCAGAACCTATGAAGAACACCAAACTACCACCAGGACCATGGGAAGACATCGCACTTGATTTCCTAGGCCCATTTCCTACGGGCGAATCAGTCCTCGTGATCATAGACTACTACATCAGATACTATGAAGTCGCTGTCATGAAGTCAACAACTGCTGAGAAAACGATCTCCGTCCTGAAAACAATTTTCGCCAGACATGGACTGCCACTGACTCTACATTCAGATAATGGCCCACAGTTCATTTCTGAGATCTTCGCCAAGTTCCTGAGAGAAAACGGAATCAAACACATCAAAGTCACCCCAAAATGGCCACAAGTGAACGGAGAAGTCGAAAGACAAAACCAATCACTCTTGAAACGAATGAAAATCGCAAAAGCTGGGGGAAAGAACTGGAAAGACGAAATCCTGACCTACCTCGCTGCCTACCGCGCAACTCCTCACCCAACGACAGGAAAAAGTCCCGCAGAACTTCTGTTCGGACGCAAAATTCGAACGAAAATTCCCGAACTGACACCAGAAACAATTGACCAAGAAACTCAAGACCACGACGCTGAAAGAAAAGGACTTTCAAAACTGTACACTGACATGAAAAGATCGGCAACATCTTCAGACATTGACCTCGGAGACAGAGTTCTGATGAAGAACGAAAAGGCTGGAAAGCTGCAAACCCCATTCATCCCTGAACCCTTTGAAGTTGTTCAGAAGCACGGCAGCAAAATCACCGTGCAGTCATCAGATGGCGCCACGTACAGCCGCAACTCGTCCCACATGAAGAAATATCTTCATCGCGAAGAAGGAGAGGATGCCGGAGCTGTCCCCAATGAAACCATGGCCGCCACACCAGACCGAGAGGAGCAGACAACGAAGAAAGAAACCTGTCCACCCAGTGTGCTTACACCACACTCTGCAAAGCCCAGAGACACTTCAAACCCCAAAGCACACACTGAGAAAACCCATGACACTGCAAAAACACCCACTGTGCCAGTGACACACAAAGCAAACAACGAGCAGAACACAACCCACAAGCTCAGACCCACACGAACAAAGAAAACACCAAGCAAATTCGATGACTTTGTAATGACCTAACACAGACTAGCTCTACATGCACTAGAACTAGAAGTCTAAAGTCCTAGACAAAAGTGAAACACATTCAATGTGAAGACTGTAAAGCAAAGCCACACAATTCATTATTTGTTTATTAACGCATAAGTTACTTGCAAGCGATTTTTTATTCATTTGAACATTTGTTTTACAAGTTCAATTTACTTCAATTTAATTTGTTAAATGTTAAGACATTTCTTTACAACAAGAAGTTGACATTTCACATTGCGGGAAGCATCAGTGAGAAAGTAACTATTAATCTGTGAAACACAGAGACTTTAAAGCTTTTATTTCATTTCATCAAGTGAGAATTACTTGTGTGACAAACATATGTTACATGTGTTGAAATTAACGCTGACAAGAAGAAACATTAGAATAATATGTGACAGAATTAATAATGTCAGCTTTGATGGAAAAAGGAAACATTCAAAGTAAAGAAGTATGTATAGTCAGTTTCATTAACTTTGGTTTCTACAAAGAAAACGAGTCAGATGTATAGCAAGTTCTATTAATTTTGGTTATTGTAAATTTGTACATTACTTTCAACGTTAGAAACAGTTGCTACAATTAATCGAAGTTTAAGTTTAGATTAATTCCCAAGAAAAGGAGGGATGTTGTGTTTGCATAGGTTTATGTAAGAAGACAATGTTGTTATGGAAACGGACAGTTGGATTCTGGGTATTAAATATGGAGCAACTCTAAAACCGTTGTCTGGACTGCTACAAGTGAGAATGAGCTTAGGGGCGCTTAGTAGAGTTAGACCGACCTAGAGTAGGGCCAGAACGAATACAAGAATACCACACCTGGTACATCTGATTGATACAGCCGAGCCTTGTTATTTCACATCATGTCGATTACCTAGTTTCCCTGGTACATCTGATTGATACAGCCGAGCCTTGCTATTTCACATCATGTCGATTACCTAGTTTCCATGGTACATCTGACTGATACAGCCGAGCCTTGCTATTTCACATCATGTCGACTATGATTACCTAGTTTCCCTGGTACATCTGACTGATACAGCCGAGCCTTGCTATTTCACATCATGTCGATTACCTAGTTTCCCTGGTACATCTGATTGATACAGCCGAGCCTTGTTATTCTACATCATTGTCGATTACCTAGTTTCCCTGGTAAATCTGATTGATACAGCCGAGCCTTGCTATTTTACATCATTGTCGATTACCTAGTTTCCATGGTAAATGTATTTACACTGAATCCACTTCATTGCTATACACTTTGTAGTGTCTAAGTCTGATTGCATGTCATTATTGTCGGTTGATTACTGCTAATTACACAATGGAAACAAAAGAGGCTGGCTGCCCTGTACTGTACACACTGACACCACCACCCCACCCCTCCCCGCCCGCCCCACCCCAACACACACACACACACACACACACACACACACACACACACACACACACACACACACACACACACACACACACACACACACACACACACAGAGACACACACACACACACAGAGACACACACATACACACACACAGACACACACACACACACACACACACACACATACACACACACACACGCACACACACACACGCGCACACGCACACACACAGACACACACACACAGAGACACACACACACACAAACACACACACACACACACACACACACACCCCCACACACACACACACAGACATATACACACATACACAGACACACACACACACACACACACACACACACACACACACACACACACACACCACACACACACACACACACACACACACAAGACACACACACACACACACACATTCCTGCATTCGCTGAAAAGCAACATTCTGCCGGGAAATGAGGTAGGGTTAGGATCAGCCTAGGACTATTTTCATCAAAGGTGAATGAAGCAGACCTATAAGATTGAGGGTCATACATCTGAGGGGGTGATGGTGGGCCTAACGTTCGAGAGAGAGAGAGAGAGAGAGAGAGAGAGAGAGAGAGAATTGAATGAATTTTATTTAGAGAGGTTAATGGAATAAGCAATTAGTACAGTGCTTTTTGTTACATCCAGCCCTCTTAAAAACTAATAAAAAGGGAAAAACAAATCAATATAAAGAGCATGCAAAACACAGTCATACAAAGTAAGATAACAAAATCAAAGCTAATCTTATATGCACGCGCTCTTGCAGCAGACAAACATTTTTCAATGAAGATGATACGGTTAACAAACATAAGACAGTACAAGTCATACACACAAGCATTCCCTATGCATCAATTTAATTGTGCATACATGCATGATTTATACTGTAATAATGGAGTTAGTCGCATTGGATATATAGTCTGACACAATTTAGCTTTAGTGGTGATTCAAGCATTGTGAACGTCATGTACAATAATAGAGAGAGGGAGAGGGGGTGGGATGGAGGGAGGGGCAGAGAGAGAGAGAGAGTGAGAGAGAGAGAGAGAGAGAGAGAGAGAGAGAGAGAGAGAGAGAGAGAGAGAGAGAGAGAGAGAGAGAGATAATTCAGCATCAAAGTTGTGTATTCATTCAATAGGTTTTCATTGGTTTGTTGAAAGTTGATGGTCTTTTGACTGTCTTCAAGTAAGTTGGCAGGTTATTCCAGTAGGTCGCACCGCTATACGTTAGACTGGCTTTAAATAGGTCTAGTCGTGGAGTTGGAATTATCAGTTTATTTCTAAATGCCTGTAGCGGTTGATGAGAGAGAGAGAGAGAGAGAGAGAGAGAGAGAGAGAGAGAGAGAGAGAGAGAGAGCAGTTATTAGTCCCCGAAGGTTC